>SNQJ01S0202923.1:4037-16719 GCA_010110895.2 Picea sitchensis | reverse complement strand
ATCCTAAGATGATACAACTTCTTTCAAAGAAACAACTTGTTTACTAGGGACTTTGATTGATACAAATTCCCTAACTTATTCCATAGTTCCTTGGCTGTAGATTCTCCCGAGACATTCAACAACACCGAATCTTCCAGGCAGAGTCGAATAGTACTCCTTGATCTTTTGTCCAACTTTTCCCAATCTTCCTTTGACATACCAGTGGGTGGTGTACTAGTAGTTTGTGTACTAGTACGTTGTGTACCAGTCATTTTTGTGCCAGTAGGATGCATACCAATAGGTTGTGTACTAGGATCCACAGCAATCCATTGTTCTTTGTCTACAAGAAGGTCCTCCATATTGAGCTTCCATAGCTCAAATTTTTAACCATTGAACTTCTCTATCTCAATTCTAGAAGATCTTTTCATTCCTCTTTATACACTTGAATAACCACTACAAAATATCCCACTAAACCTAGGTTTATCACAGACCCAAGATAAACTTGATCTATCAAGATCGAGCCAAACCCTCAACAACAAAGGCGTCCTTCTGAAGCCAAAAACGAGCTTTGATACCGCATGTAATTTTTAAACTTGTGAAGTAAAGAAATGCATATAGATTCTTAAGCAAAATAGAATTTAATCAATAGCTCATACACAGAGTACACATAGATTTATACCATAAACCCTCAACCGAGGAAAACCTTTCTTATATTCATTATATCGAATTTCACCACTCACCATACAATATATACAATGTTTTTAGGTATTCCGTAGATACTAAAACCCTTATCCCTTATTCCGGGATTAATTTAGAAAATCGCTAAAAATAGCAAAAATAGTAACAATAATCATCAAACGCAATTGTCGAATCTAACGCACCCACATACACACATGAAAAGAATATAACACATACCCAACAATAGTAACAATAATCGTCAATCAACGATGTATCATCGGCATTGGTAAAAGCGGAGTAAATGTGCGCTAGTTGTTCGCAAAAGACGATTTAGGAGGTGGCCAATTTCTCATTGGCTTCGGCGAAATACGAGAGGGATAAAAATTGACATGGGCCATGATGAACCTATGATAGTCGATTACCGATTTATTTTATCTAGGATCGGTGAAATCCCAAAATTTTAAATCATTGAAAATTTCTGCACTTACACATCGTCGATCACAAATCCCCGATGCATTTTTGGCATCGACATGTTTCGAGGGGGGTAATCCGGGAACATTTGTTTAAAATTATTGTTGATCGTTGTTCCTTGATACTTTTTGGCATCGACGAGGTAGGACTTGTTGTTAAAACGATTAGCTAATGAAAATTCCATGATTCTGAATAACACGATTAAATGAAGATGCCAATTTCAAGCGCCACTTGTCTTTATCGCGTAGGCATTACGTACAACCTAATTTCATCCCGAGTCACTTTAGGTTTCCCCGTGTTCTAGTCACACTTCCAAGTCAGCATTTCCACATCAATTTTGTACAACAAGATGGATCGACGTCAGAGTTTTTCCAAGAGATATCAACGAACATTGTCCAAAGAAAAGCGTTGACTCTCGATTCACCGGTTAATTTAGTGGAATGATGGGACATTTTCAGCACACAATAAGATCATATTCTACCATTTAATAGGTCAATTAATGTCGCACTATACATACGCTGCTACCTCATGCACCCATTGAACAACAGTAATTTGAAATCGTCAATTAACCACATTATAGCCTACGCCTGCACTGCCAAACTATGACTGCATTTAATCTTGAACATAATGAGGATCTAGCGGTAGATTTTGTAGAATTGCACTCATACACTGAATTGAATAGCTGATGCTACAAGTTACGTATTATCTCTATTTAAATCACCAAGACAGCTTCGAACACCTCCATTCTGCACACAAGTTTCCCATTTCCAGAACAACCAAAGAAGCAAAGAGAGTGTCTCAAGAGTTGTTTTTTATTCTCAGAATTTCAAAAAAAACAGTTTAATCCAGTACGAAGAATAGGTATGTGTTAACGTGTTCATTTCGACGATTGCATTTTTGTGTATTAGTATTCTGTCTATAACATGGTATCTAGTGTTGTTCTAGCTGCAGGGAAGATGCCTCCAAGGAATCCAACGACCAGACGCTCGCCCAGGGCACCAAAATTAAAGGAAGCAGAGATGGGTGAAGGATCTTGTCCCGACACAGTGAGGCAGTTGGAATTTTCTCATAGAGCAGAGCCGGTCATAAAAACATCGACCAAGAAAGAATTTATTCAACCTCCTGCTTTTGGTGATATAGAAGAAACCACTGGATCAAAACTAATGCTCCCACAGTGGGGAGATTTATTCAATAGAATCAACTAGGAAGATTACCCAAAGTTTATCCCACACATCGACCCGGATGTAAGGTCGCTCGATGACCATGTTTTCCTGAATATCTGGCAGTCATGCTTGCATCTGGTAGCTTTTTTAACTCCGGTCTTGCCCTACATTGAGAATTTGAGTTGGATAATTGATCGCATAGACATGAGGAGTGCCTAATAAATGATGAGAATGGTGGATGTGTCACAATTTTTCTCCTGGCAGAGGTTTAGAAGTACTACAAAATCAGGGACCCAGAGGAGCGATTGAACAAAGACTTTGTGGTGAAGTTCTTGAATTCCATGACACCAGTCGATTAATGGCCTCATGGTGGAAGGAAGACAAGAAATTTACGAACCAGATAAATGGTTGGTATGAGACAGTGAATCTGAGGGAGCCATATATCTACTTAATGGCTCTAGTCTGTCGATTATACGGAGAAAAATAATGTGCCAAGTTCTCAAAGGAATGGATTCCCCTAGTATACACTATGGCTATTTCAAGGAGTAGTTTCAACTGGGGAGAAATTATCTCCAAGCAATTGAGCACTAGTATAATGTAGGCTCAGTCACCAAAGGAGGGAGAAGCACCCACTTTTCACATGGCCTCATATCTACTAGATGTAATTTTCACAAGGAATGTCTTTGTCGGTATGAATCTGAGTTGGCACATCATAAAGCTTCTTGTACATGTCTACTTCATCATCCTATGGGAAAATAGGTACAAGAAGTCTTATGCTCTTATATGCGATGAATTCATCGCTCGGATTTATTTCATTATATTTAAAAAGGAATGCCCAAGGCTATCTCTAGAAACCAAGAAAAGGATTTCGAAGGTAGGCCACTAGCACCTAGATGAGACCACAACCTATATGAGGGTGTTCATGACCACCGAAGCACCACATTTTCTCCCCGCTCACGTCCCAGATCGGCTCATTGTAGGAGAAATCTGTTACCAGACTATCATGCAGGGCTATAATGCCACTTTGGTTAAGGACAAGAAACAAGGATGCATACCCTACGGTTTCCATGTAGGGTTTTATATAGTAAAGTACATTTCTCAAGCTAACCAAGAGGGTTTGAGTCAGCTCGAATATAGGTTCCTGAAAGGTCAGTTTCACAAGAATAACCCCAAAGGCTTAGTTCTCCAACACACTTCACAAGTCTCTTTCGGTTTTCCATACGCGCATGACAAGTTTGAAGATGATATTTTTACAGAATGTGCTCAAGACTGGGAGGAGGTAATACAGAGAAAAGATAACCCGAACATGACTAAGTTCAAAGCTATGAGTATGGATGAGAAAGTTGAAACAATAGAATAGTCGACTCAAGAATCTCTCAGGGTTAGAGAAGAAATCAGAGCAGCAGAAACCATATAGGCACAAAGGAGGGGGTTTTTGTTACTAGAAGGAGTCAAAAGAATCATAGACCAGCTAGAGAACAATCCTCAACTAGTAGAAATGATGAGGATCACCTCAACCGACCAAATCACAATCAGAGAAGAGCTAAATGGCTCAGAGTCAATACAACTGGAGGAAACCACTAGTCTAGAAAACCCCAGAATTCCATTACCACAGGCTATATCACCGGTGACCATTCCAACCCAGTATGACAGTCCAAGAACACCAGGTGAAACAAGTGTGCCAAATCCCCTGTTTGATCTAATAACCATCTATGATGATGAAGAGAGTTCGCATATCTCACTTGTAACTCTGATACCAATTACGGAGGAGAAAGAACCTGGGAGAAAATATGCTCCAAGTCTCGATGCATCAGTTCCAAACCCTCCGTAGGGTGACCATGAGGTCAAAAGTGTCTTAGACGTTGAGTTTCTCTACCTATCGTGGACCCTGAAATATAGCTCCAGGGATGAGCTAGGTTTAGGTGGGAAAAAAGAGGAAGTGCAATAGCCAGAAATCGACACCTCGATGGTCGATCACCAAGTAAGTATTGATCATATCACTGACTCTTCAATTTTGGTTGATACCTCACCAGTCGATGAACACCATATGGAGGTCAAGCCATTGGAACATATCGAAAAAGTACAAGAATCGGTCCTAGAACAAATACATATAGCAACAAGCTTGGGAAACACTCTGACTTGAGGAGAACAACAAATCCCTAAGCCCATTGATGGGTTTGTCGATATACAGGTTATCGCTTATGACAGGAAGAGGAAAGCTATCATGAGGAGAACCACCAAGAAAATAAGACTCACACTGGATAGCTTGATTCTCATCACCACGGAGGAGAAGTTGTTGAGCATAGAACACACAAAGACATATGAGCTCATCAGTGCATGGATGGAGATAATTGATGCCACGTTGGATCGAGAAAAGTGAGATCAAAAGGAATTGGTTGCACTGAAGGAGCTAGACCATCTGCGCCATTTGGAAAAATATTACCAAGACTCAATGTAGGCCACGATGTTTCTGAAGAGTGAATTCCAAGATGCAATATTCAAATTTCACAAGTGAAAGACATATTTTCATTTCACGTGCAGTCAATTATCAAGAAGATACACTTATGGCACTGACAACCTGCAAGGACAGGGAGAGATGGTATGAAAACACATACCAAGTTGTAAAATGAATTGACTACAACAGCACAGTGTAGAAGTGTCGAGACACAAAGGAGCATGGTATTCGAGTGTTGATGGATAGCAGCATCTCCCGAATTAGGAAAGAAGTTGAATATTGGGTAAGTATGGCCCAGGAATCTCAGTGAGTAATATAGAAAAGATGGGCTGAGTGCAAGAGAATATGGTAAAATACCAATCGGGAGATGAGAGACATTGGCCTCCCAGAGTTAGGCTCACCCGAAGACTTTGTCGACTTGCATTACATAGTCAGATGACATGCAGAACAAGACTCAGCATGGGGATTGGATATCACACAGGTGGAAAGCATGACACCGGGTCAAACACAAAAGTTTATGGAACATCCAATCAAGGCTCATGCAGTTCTGGAGTGGTTAAGTGCCAAAGTCGCCAAATATAGAGAACGGGCAGTGGAAGTGAAAGAAACAATTGTAGCTCCGATGGATCAGCACAGATTCTAGTATGCTAACACATGTGAGGATCTCTTTGTCAAGTGGTCAGAACATGAGAAGAGTCATCCACTCCAGTAGAACCATGATATGATTTCTAGATAACAAAGAGATCCAACACCACATGGTAATATTTTGTTTTACTTAACACAAACTTGTAGCAGCTATTTTTAGTTAGTGATTCTTTATAAATAGGGATATTGACCTTTTAGGAAGGGTCGATGATTTTTGGAAAAGGACCCTCTTTTTGAGAATTGTAAAGAACTATTTATGAACAACCTTAATTAAGAAGTTATGTTTAGAACCAGAGACAAAATTATATTTTTTTTTTATCATAGGCGTTATGTGATTGGATTGAGGAGGAACTACTTCCAACCTCTATTTCAGTAATTGATGTTGTAACGAGTAAGAGTTTTTGAATCTATTGATAAGCTATATGTTTCAATATTTTAGAAGTTTTTTTGTTCTTAATGATGAAAAAAAATTCGTTGTGTTAATGTGTGATTGATGGTGGAGCTAAGGAAATTATTTTTCTTGCAATCATCTTATTGCATGCATACTTTCTTTCAATAATTTTATCTCAGTCATTGTTGAAATACCAGCAAGTTAATGTATTATTACTAGAATTGTAATAGGTGTGAATATCATTGTCTGCATGCTTGAGCACAAGGGTTATCCCAAGATTATCCTTCTTCAGTAGTTAATAATCCATTATATCAGTTGGTTTATACCAGCACACCTCATTTTATCAGACTCATCAAATAAAAGAAAAGGAAAAAAGAGAATTTTTAATATGAAGGAGGAACTTTCATAGAAAGATATCTTGTCAATCACTAAGTAAATCCCATCGATAAATTAGCCAGATCGAAATATTTGGAGAACTATTCCACCATCAAACGTTGTAGAGTCTAATTGGGCCTCTAAGGCGGGTTTGGTTCCTACTATTGATTTAAAGGGATCTCGGACCCTTCAATAGAATTGGTGCTAGAAGGAGGGCATATGAATGAATGCCTAACAATATTTTTGATAATATCCCACATGCATGGCTAGTCATTCTCAATACATCCCACATACAGAGATTACTCTCGAAATGATTAACTCACCCCAGCACGAGGAAGAACACGTATTCCCTAAAATACCATACGCTCTTCCCCATGAGTATTTGAACCAATTCAAAAGAATCATAAGAGCTTATGCTCAGCAGATTGGATCATTACCCTTAGTCCCGTTACTTCCTTGTAGAAAACAAGTAAGCAGACCAGTGGTTGATACCCCTGACTAGGATTTTGTTCATACAGTAGAAGAACTAATAGATTTTTCCCTCACTGAGATCGAACAACACTGAGCCTGATGATTTCGAATCTAACGAGGAATGTTTTAACTTGGATCACTTAGTTTTAGAATTGGACAACATGGAGGATAATAACGATGATAGTGAAGAAAGGGGAAATCCACCACCAAATAATCAACCTTGGTTGGCTAGAGATGATTTGGAAATCCTAGGACGGGTACATAACCTCCCTCGACATCCAGAAAAATTACTTCCCAAATTAGACCCTGAATCCTTCGGATTGTTTGAAGACCATATTAAAAAAATTATACTAGCTACAAGGTTGATGAACGTGCAACATGAGGACGTAGTGTGTAGGATTTTTCCCTATACCTTTTTGAATTCAGCCTCAACTTGGTATTTTAACTTGCCTGTGGGGTCCATAACTAATTGGACAAAGTTTCAAAAAGATTTATTAGACAAATTTGCAGAAGAAACCACCATAGGAGCTTTAATGGGTGAACTATTCGCCGCCACCATGAATTCAAAAGAGAAGGTTAAAGACTTCAATCAACGATTTACCACTATCCTGAACAAATTTCAACCTGAAGCTAAACATACTCAGGAGTTGCAAATTGAAGTATATGCTAACACTCTCCTTGCTTCTATTTCAATGTTTATGAAGAGGGTTTCCAAACATACCCTATCTAAAAACTTCGAGGAATCCAAAATGATTGAATTCCAAATGAAGGGATTCAAAGAAGGCCATGTCTCACCAGTTAAGAAGCAATTTCAACCTCCCCATAGGAGAGGAAATTTGTTGACTAGGCCCCCGGGTAAACAAACAAAACAAGGTCCCAAAAATGGAAGTGAGGACATAGAATACCTACAATGGATGATAAAGAAACTATTGAATGAAATCATAGACATGAAAAGAAGTGTCGGGGAAGGAAACCAAAGTCAAAGGCCCTATAAACCCTTTTCTAAAAGAAACCCACCTTTCAAAGCGATTGAACCCTCCCAGCCAACTTAAACATCAACCTGGGTAATGTAGCATACGACTCTTTTTGTATGTGACATCAAGAGAAACATTCTGAAAGATATTGTCCCCAATGGGTGCACGTTATGAATTTAATGGACAATCGGTTCCTAGACGAAGTTTCTCTTACTGAAAAATCAAGTGGCTCAATGATGAACATCGTCGATCAGGAGGAATTTGAGCCATCGGAAGAAACATCCATGTTATTATGGGATCCTGACTTATCGATGCCTCCCAATGATGTATTTGAATTTCAGGAACCACCCGCTGAGGTTTTGGCGGTGAAAATGTGAAGTAAGGTTCAATCGGTCTCAAATGATGTTATCACCATCCAATATTCGAGAGGAAAAAAAAATTCCAATCACTCGAAAGAACCTTTTATCTCCAAAAGAAACCCTATAAACATACATACAGGAGAGTCACCCAAGCTGGACTACAGCATAGTAGAATACTTAAAGAAGTTGAAGGCTAATGTTTCGGTCATGGACATGTGTAGAATTCCCCAAAAAAAGGAATTTATGTTACAGGCCTTAAGGACAATAGAATCCCATATAAAATCACTGACCTAGGTGAGGTCCSATCTCCCACATATCTAAATAAAAAACCTAATGTAAATGCTTTCTCCTTTCCTTTTAACGTTTGAAKTTTTCAACAGAAACCTGCATAATTGTTTAGTCGATTCAAGGGCATCCTCCAATGTCATGCCATTGTCAATCTGCAAGAAATTGAACATGGTTCCTCTCAAAAGTGATAAACATGTTATACAACTAGAGAKAACTCGGGTAAAAGTTATTGGAGAACTTAAGGATKTCATTATCAGAATGGCTACACAACCAAATTTTGTACAAGTGATTTACATCATTGTAGTAGATATCCCAGAAGCTTATGGGTTGTTACTTAGTCGGGATTGGTCYGAGAAATTGAATGGATACTTTAACATGGAYTGGTCTCACCTATGGTTTCCACTAAAGGGACATAACAACATGATTAGGATYGATAGACAAATATATCTCAAACACACTGTCACTGATTTAGAAGCCTTCAACAAACCCTCRTCGACAGATTTCCCCATGTTAGGAAAATACTCCTGTGATTCTAATTTCGGAAATTTCTCTCCTTTCTCGTCTGATGTACCTTTCACTCAAAACTCTGAAATGACTTTTCAAGATAATCTACTAGCAGCAGAAGAATAAAGCATCTTCTGTCAAGAACCTCTGTTGGAAACAACAAACAAGGTATCCGGAGAGGAGAAAATAACTAGATCTGAAGAAGTTGTTGAATTTCTCTCACAAGTTTGGGCATTGTACTTTGATGGATCTCAATCACAATATGGGTTGGGAACAGGATGTATCCTCATTGACCCAAAGGGGAAGCGGAATTTCTTATCCTACAGACTATAATTTGAATGCACCGATAACATTATTGAGTATGAAGGTTTAGTTCAAGGACTGAACAAATCCATAGACTTAAATATTAAAGAACTGAAAGTTTTTGGAGACTCTGAAATTATTGTTATGCAAGTTAAGAATACTATAGATTGCAATTCACCTCACTTAAGTAATTATCAAAAAGAGGTGGATAGACTAATAGAATATTTTGAGGCCTTCAATATTATTGTTGTTCCAAGGACAAAGAATACTCTCGTTGATTCCCTAGCCACAACAGCCTTGAGGTTATCCCCTTTAGAAGACTATGAAGCCTCCAAGTTAACTGTGGAACTACTATATAAACCATCATTACCAAACGATATTTCTAATTGGAAGGTTTTCGAAGGAGATGAACAGATTGTAGATTTCCTAACCAATCAAGATAATTTTAAAGATTTAGCTATTGATGATGAGGTATTCCAAGAGGAACTGGCAGAAACTAATTTCCACGAACAAAAGGGAGAAAGAGACCACTCTGGTAATAAACCAAGGTTTCACACGATACCGAAAGGGGTATCCAATTTGGAGAACCTTTTTGACCTGAGTGAGATATTTAAAGGGTCAAAGAACACAACGATAGGGATTTATTGTCCCATATATGAGACTATAAACCTAGGAACCCTGGAAAACCCTAAGAATGTAAATCTAGGAAAAACAGTGTCTAAAGAAGACAGGAAATCTTATCTCAAACATTTTAGAGAATATCAGGATGTCTTTGCATGGTCCTACTAAGAATTGAAAACTTGTGACACTCGCATTATTCAACACACAATTCCATTAAAATCAGGAGTAAAACCCTTCCAACAAAATCTCAGGAAGTACCATCCATCTCTAGAACCCCTTATGTATCAAGAGTTAAAGAAATTAATAGATGCTAAGATTATCTTTCAGGTTATACACTCTGCGTGGGTAGCAAATTTGGTTCTGGTAAAAAAAAATTATGTGGAGATCCATCTATGTGTATATTTCAAAAACCTTAACAGAGCATCAAAAAAGGATAACTACCTAGTCCCACCCATGGAACAGCTCTTACAGACCATGTCTGGTTCTAAAATTTTCTCCCTTCTAGATGGTTTCTCAGGTTATAACTAGGTTCTAGTTTCAAAGGAAGACCGATTGAAAAATAACTTTCGAACCAAGTGGGAAACTTTTGCTTATAAACGCATTCCCTTTGGGTTGATTAATGCTGGAGAAACCTTCCAAAGGGCCATGGATGTAGATTTTCAAGGATTGATTAACAAATGTTTAGTAGTATATTTGGATGATGTGACTGTGTATTGAAAGAACAGAAAAGACCACATCCAACATCTAACCCAGATCTTCGAAATGTGTAGGAAATATGGAATATATTTAAACCCTAAGAAAACTATATTTGGTGTCGAGGAAGGGAAAATGCTAAGTCATATTATATCTCAAGCAGGAATTCGTATAGATCCAGAACGAATAAAGGTAATAACTCATCTTCCCTTACCCCATAACAAAAAGGCTATGCAATCCTTCTTTGGGAAAATTAATTTTGTGAGAAAGTTCACCCCCAATTTCGCTAAAAATGTCAAACCCTTACCAAAAATTATCCACAAGGATGCAGATTTTAAGTGGGATGATGATCGAAAAGATTCTTTTAACAATATCAAGATTGTAACATGTCAAGCTCCGGTGTTGCAAAGTCCTGACTTTAGTAAAGATTTTTTCCTCTATACTTTCTCCTCTGGCCAATCCTTAGCTGAAGTATTGACCCAAAAGGATGATGATAAAAATGAGGCATCGGTATCATTTATGAGCACTAATCTCCAAGGAGTCTAATTGAAATACCTTGTTATAGACAAACATGCTTATGTGGTGTGCAAAGTAGTAAAACATTTCAAATCTTACATCCTAAAAAATCACACCAAAGTCATCGTGCCTCATCCTGTGGTCCAATCCTTATTCACTCAACAGGAGATGGGGGAGAGAAGAGGAAATTGGATGGCAKTTGTCCAAGAATTTGATCTAGATATAAAACCTGCTAAACTAGTAAAGGGACAAGGATTGTGTAAACTAGYCGCAGAAGCCCAAGATCGAATAAATGAAKACCACRGGTGGGAGAATGAATTAGCATTATGGTGTAGTGAATATTTATACATCCCTCCAGGGAAATATTCTTGGTATGGAAAATTTATTTACCTCCTGCATCATGGGACTTGCCCAGAAAACCTAATCCCTAAGGAAAGGAGAGCTCCTGGGCTAAAGTTCACGCAATATCACCTCATAAATTCAGTACTTTTCCACGTAAATTATGATGGAGTAGTCTTGAGATGTCTCGAACGTGAAGATGCAGAAAAGGTTCTGAGGGAGCTCCATGATGGTCCTACGGGTGGACACTTTGTAGGAAATACCACAACTCACAAAATATTAAGAGTCATTTATTACTAGCCTACTCTATTCAGAGATGCTCATATGTACGCTAGAAACTGTAAATATTTCCAAATGAGCATTGGAAGAGAGAAGAGGGAAATTGTCCCACTCCAACCAGTGACCATATCTAGACTATTCGAGCAATGTGGGTTAGACGTCATAGGGGATATTACCCCGAGTTCTTCAAAACAACATAAATACATAATGACTACTAGAGACTATTTTACAAAATGGGAAGAGGCCATCCCTCTGACTCACGTGAATGAAAAGGTTGTAATCCAATTCATAGAATAACAGTTGATCATGAGGTTTGGGATGCCCTCTGTTCTTGTGTTTGATAATTTTTCTTATTTTTCTTCTACTTTATTAATCGAGTTTTCTCTAGAAAAAGGAATCATAATAAGATACTCTGCAAGATATTATCCTCAAGGGAATGGGGTGGCAGAATCAAATAATAAGAACCTAGTGAGGATCTTGAAGAAAACAGTTGCAGACAATTAGAGGAATTGGCATAGCTCACTTCATAATGCCTTATGGGCAGACAGAGTAACACCCAAGGAAGCTATAGGGAACTCTCCATAATTTCTAGTATACAGACAAGAATCCATTCTCCCAAATGGTTATATATTTCATCACTTCATCTTGCTCAGGGTTCAAGAGGATGGCCCTCATCAGTTATTCAACAAATAATTGATACTCTCCTCATGCTAGAAGAGGAAAGGAAGAAAGAAAAATCAAAGTTCGTCGCTCATCAACAGATAGTTAAAAGATGGTTTGACAAGAATAAGGCCAAAGAGAAGAATTTTGAAGTAGGAGACTTAGTCCTGAAATGGGATAGAGCAAACAAACCTAAGGGAAAACATTCAAAGTTTCAGAATCTATGGCTCGAACCTTTCCAGGTATGTGATAAAATTGGGGAAGGCATGTATCAGTTGCAAAATCTAAGGGGGGAACTGGACGCCCTCTTGTTGAATGGCCCAACCCTAAAGCAATATTTCAGTTAAAAAAAAACATAATAATAATAATAATGTGTGTGTGTGTGTCTTTTCATGTTATATTCTGATTAGGATAAATATGTAGGTTTAGAGTAGACTGATTGCATAGTCATTTTTATTCTTGTCTTTTCTTTTTATTTGGTATTTTCTTGTAATAAAGTTGTGTTCCATAAAACATTG
>SNQJ01S0202920.1:11935-28652 GCA_010110895.2 Picea sitchensis | reverse complement strand
AGCACATGTTATAGAATTATTCTTTGAGGACACTTGCGTGCAAGTGATCTAGTTTCAGTATATGGATGTTTGTTCACTTATGGATTCTTGTGATGATGTTGATGGATTATGATGTTATGTTATTTAATATATTTGTATTGACATATGTTATTGACGAGTTTCCCCCGAGTGTGAAGGACACTTGACAGATGGACAATGCCACTGGAATCAATGGACCTCCTTGGACTCTGGATCGAGTCAAGGAGTGGATTGTATTGGTTGGGTATTTTTATTTATGCATATGTGACATATGATCGGGTATATTATGATTTTTTTTATGGATCATTGAAAGTGTTTCGTTGGTGGATGCACACCAACGATTGCTTGCTAATCAAACTCACATAAGGAGTAAGGGGCCATGCAAAAAAACCAAATATTGAGGGAGAGGTGTGGCACCCTTGGACCACATAGTGCGTCTTGAAGGGCATGTCGCGTAATTAAAATTTGAATCAAAGGTGAGTGGCACCCTTGGAGCCCGTAGTGCATCTTGAAGGGCACATCGTGTAATTAAAATTTGAATCAAAGGTAAGTGGCACCCTTGGAGCATGTAGTGCGTCTTGAAGGGCATGTCGCGTAATTAAAATTTGAATCAAAGGCGAGCAGCACCCTTGGAGAACGAAGTGCATCTTGAAGGGCACGTTGTTGTATAAAATAAATGAGTCAATGAACCTAGGTGGCCTAGAAAACTTGAGCGATTGTTAAACCTTACAACCTTGAGCACCTCTAGAATTAATTAATTTACTAAAGAATGAACTGATTAAGCATAATCCCTAAAGGTCTAGGTGTTTGCAAATAAAGATTTAACTAAGCCTAAGTCTAAGTGAGTGAGAAGACTAAAAACAAACAAAAAATGAATTAAATGATGAGGGAATGAAATAAATCAAATTAAGAATAAATGAAAATAAAAATAAATCCTAAGGAATGATTATTACACTTGTGCAAGTAAAGACTAAATTATAATTTTAGTTGAGAAATGAATAAAGCATCAATGTGTAAGCATATAAAGGTATCTAGTCTAGTCTAACTAAAGAACTTTCCTAAATTAAACACAACTAAGTTTTAGAAAGGCATAAGTCATTAAAAGGGAAATAGAGGGAATAAAGGGACATCTAGGAGTAATTTTAGGAGCGCTTTTAGGATGGATGAGGGAAATTGACATTTAATTTAATTAATGGTGAATTTATTGGTGCAACTAAGGGAACGGGTGACAAGTGTACGGGGGGGGTAATTCCTAATTAATTTTTAAAAAGAGAATAAAATGTGAAAATGGAAAGTGGTCATGAAGAAAAATTCTATAAAATAAATGGTTGAGAGGAGGACATGGATAATCCATGTATCTCCATTGGCGTATATTTTCACTCTTGCTCAGTGATTTCTACTTGTCACAACACAACAAATTCATCATTGTGTTTTATGTTTTACACTATTTCTTACTGCGTTTTTCCCTTGAAGACTCGACCATTCCCTTGTTTTTGCTACAACTTAATATTAATTCCCTTCGTTTTTATTTACTTTACACAATGAGTTTTTAAGGAGAGCCTAAGGCTCGGAGCCTCCCATTTCTCTTTGTTTTACCATGAGTTTCTACCAGGCATTTTACCCCATGTGTTTCAACCATGCATTTTACCCCAAGTGTTTACCCAGCGAATTTACTTCACCTCTGCATCTGGGCCTGTTTTTAACCTGTTCATTTTTCCCCCAACGAATTCACCCAACATGTCGATACCATGCATATTAATCCCTTCACCCAACACCCAACTATCTATGTGTATTCACCCTTCACAGGTTGCCCAGCTTTGGGGGATTTCTACCTGCATTTAACCTTAAAAACCTCTGTGTTTTCCTACCAATTCCCGACGAATTCATCCTCCAATTACTCCTATCATGACAGATAGGTGGGTTGCCTGGAGCGCCCTCTCACACCATGCCTGGGCAAAATTTCGGGCCAGTAATTCACCCCCACCTCACACTTTTCCTCACAACGAGTTGGGTTTCCTTGAGCGCCCCTCTCCTAAGCGTTCTCGCCCTGCTTTTATTTCCTACCAAAAACTTCATTGACGCTTGGCACCGTTTTTGTTGGGCCTTAATAGTTAACATACACTTATTTCTTATAACATGTTTTATTTACATAAATATGTACCAAATCTTGAAGACCCTACTATATTCGTCCTTGAATAATTTAACAAGAATCTCTTTAAACTTCCATAGGATGCATTTGCATTGAATATTAAAGATTAGGGAAGGGTACTAAATCTCGTTACTTGTCCTTCAACGATTTAAAAAGGGGTTTAAGGATGATGTCATAGGGTATGTAAGTTTGCTTGATAATCCCTTCATGTTTTTTTTATGATTCTAATCATTTAATGTTTAGATAGGTGTCAATGGAATATTCTTATTTTTAATAAGGTTCAGAGCTTTCTTAGCTCCTTAATTAATTGCGCAAGCAGTTGAATGCTCTAATTGCTTGTTACCACGGAATTTTTTATATTGTAAAGGAGTACTTATCGTGGCATGAAACTTTTGTATTATTGTATCAAACAAGATTTAGGTTTAGTAAAATACATCTTGCATTGCAAGGAAATGACTGGTCGGCCTCCTTATTTAATTCTTAACTGGTTTTGAAAATGGCTTACTCTGGTGCCATTAGAATTTATTGACCTATGCTTAATTGTGAATGTATGCTTGGTTCCAACTTGGTTTACTTCGCACCATGTAATTAAAATCGGTGAATACTTTTGCGCTTTGGAATAAACTTAATGATTTTGTTGTGCCTTGGAATTAATGGGGTTAGATTACTTGCGCCATGAATTTAATGTTGAAATATTGATTAGTTAAGTAAATAGACTCCTTGGTGCCATGAAAATAAGATTGAAAATACTCTTGCACAATTTATTATGTTGAGGTATGATCAGTTATGAATGGATTGATCTTGCGTCTGAAAATTATTCTTGTCATGATGAGTTATGTAGTTGTTTTACTCTACGCAATGATTATTTTAATGTAATGAATGATGGTTTTAAATATTAGACTTCTTGTGTGCAATGAAAATATGATGGATGATGTTGTTATTAAATAATTAGATTAATGTGTGCATTGAATGATGTAATGTTTGCTGGAATAAAATTTGTTGTGCACCTTGAAATAAAATAGATGTTCGCTTTTGTACCAGAAAAATAAAGTGATTACACTTGTGCCCCAACCTTTGTCGTTGTATGATTGATGAAGTATTTACACTCTCTTGCATCTTTGAATTTAATGTTGATCACTCTTGCGTCATGAATAAGTTGTTAATTAATCTTGTGTCATGAAATTATGTCGATATACGACCGATTTAGTAACTAGTTTTCTCTTGTGCCATTAATTAAGTTGACATGTGATTGTTCTAGAGTTTGTTTACTCTCGCACCCAGTGAATATTTAATGTTGATGAATGATTGTTATAATTTCATACCACGTGCACCACGAATTAAATGTTGATGTATGATTGATAAAGAGACTGAATACCCTTGCGCCATGATTAATTGATGAGTAGGTTTGATTGATTGATCTATTTGATGTTGGACTTGATTGTTAGTGGGATGTAGACACCTCCTTGTTCCTCAGCACAATCGCTAGCCCTGAGACCTTAAATTGTTAAAATCAATTGGATCTTGGGCTTGAACATTACTTATGTGTCCTAGAGGTCCTAACCTTGCAAGATAGGTTGGGCGAGTAGTCATTTTAATATTCTTTATCTGGATGATCATTGTTTATAAATTGTTTCAAGTTGATGGTGATGTGTTAAGCGGTGATGATATTTATGTTTATGTGTTGTTATTCTTTTTATTGATGCGTTGAATGCGTCGTTATTGATTTCAATGATGAATAGTTGGTAAATATTTTAATTATAATGTCATTGATTTTGTGTTGAAGGATTTATATTGTTGACGTTAATTTCTTGATGCCCTAATGCAAAAAAAAAAACAATTTTGACATTTATGCTTCGCTTTCCTAGTCGTAACGGAGGGGTCGTTACCATGGTATCAAAGCGGGTTCAACCCTGCAACTGTGGATCGTCATGCCTTCCACTGTATTAAACCCTTGATTAATAGCTTAGCGCTAATTAAAATTTTAACTTGTACATACCGGTAATCCTGGTTAAAGGACATCGTGGAGTTAGACGATGTGGTGCTAGGGGTGGAGTTGTGACACCTCCAGTAATGTCCACGCTAAAGGGGTATAAACCCCAAGGATAAGAATAAGTCATTGGATAGAAGTTGATTGTTGAGAGGGATTTGGTTGGTCTGATGAGGTCCTTTCAGAGGATGTCAGAGGCCTTTATTAACCATCTAGATAGAGATGAGGCTAGGGTGCATGTACCCCCTGAGGGTCCAAAGCACGCCCCAAACGGTACTGGCAGCGTTCACAGAGAACTCAAGAAGGTCAAGTTTTCTGAGTTCTTGGGTGACACAGATGGCTCAATGGTCGAGCCATGGTTGGAGAACATGGCGATGTGCTTCGCACCTCGTGATTACGCCTCCAACATGAAAGTTTTCATGGTGGTATTTCAGTTGAAGGGAGGCACTCTTATATGGTGGAAGATGCTCCTACCTCAACTAAAAATGGTCGTCGAGGACGTGTCATGGGATTTTTTCGAGGAACAGTTCCAGGAGAGGTATTTACCAGAGGAATTCATCGAGCATTGGTTCAATGAGTTCAATGCCTTACAATAAGATGGTCGTACGGTGCCTGAGTATGAGGTATGATTAGTGAAGCTGCTTAGTATGCTCCACATCTGAACACCGAGAAGATAAAGTTCAACAAGTGTGTTCAGCCTTAACTTCAACATTCGTGAAAAGGTGAGAATCCTAATTCCTCAAACTTTTCCCAATGCAATATAGAAGGCCCTCATAGATGAGGAAGAGGTGACCAACGGGGGTAAAGGTAGAGCTCTTGCAAGATTGATTGCACAAACGACCTCGGGTAGGCCAGTAGCGTCTACTTCAGGGACTAAGAGTACTGAATCGAAGACCAGATGCTTGACATGTGGAGATACACATTACCAGCGATATTGTCCAGTTGAGAGGGCCAGAGAAGTCGAATCAATTGGACACGCGACAGATGGAGATTTGGGCAAGGCCCATCGAATTCTTGTCGTGGTGAATAATTGTTAGTCCAAGCACCAGTCCATTGTTATCTAGGCATCAGGTACCATCGCCAACCAACCTTTTAGTATTTGATAGATCTCAGGGCTATGGAGAGCTTTATTCCAGTGTCGCGTTGAAAGAAATTAAGGAAAATGCAGTCAACAGGACAAGTTTAGATACATAGAAATGGCTTCGGGTGCCAAACAGATGGTTGGAGGAAGGGTTATGAACTATCTCTTTAACTTGGGGAATTTTGTAAAAAAATCTGACCTATACATCACGATCTAAGGATATTATGACATTGTGATCAGTAGGGACTGGTTGGAACCACATGATGTGATACTCAACTGTAAGACAAAGCGGTTGAGTTGGACCAACGATGTGGGACAAAGAAGAGTGATTGTAGGAAGAAAACATGGAGTGTCACTGAGGTTCATTTCTTCCCTACAACTATAGAAGAGCATGTGTAAGGGATGTAAGATATATGTAATATTAGCATTGAATGACCAAGGCGTGGTGGAAGGATTAGAAAATATTTTGGTAGTACGAGAGTTTGTTGACATATTTCCAGAAGAGTTACCAAGATTTCTACCACAGAGAGAGTTGGAGTTTACCATCGACTTGAAACAGGGAACTGAACCGATGGTGAGAACGCCTTATTGGATGTCAACACCTGAGTTACAGGGGTTGAAAATGAAACTGAAGGAGTTGTTGGACCTAGCGCTTATACATCCAAGTGTGTCACTTTGAGGTGTGCCCATTATTTTCATACGGAAGAAGGATGGGTCGTGGAGACTGTGTATTGACTACCGTCAAGTGAACAAAGAAACAATCAAGAGCCAGTATCTATTGCCAAGAATAGATGATTTTTTGCCCAAATGAAAAGCCCGACGGTGTTTTTTTATGCAGGAGCATTGTATGAAGCCCAAGTGCATGCCTAAAACCAAGGAGACAGTTGGATGCGTAGATGGAATTAAATACATTTTTGTGAAAACGTAGTGAGTTTCAAAATCGGAAACATTAATGTAATGGATGGGAGGAAAGTGCATTAGCATTTATGTATTGAAGATCCAAACTAATTTTGGAGTGTATGTTCCTATCCGCTGGATGTAATAGGCATTTATCTATGTTTAATACAAGTAGGTAGATTTAATTTAATAGATTCGACAGTTTAAGAGCATAGGAGGGAAAACGGATAATAGACACCCTCACCCTTGTATCATTGTAACATAATTTCAGAATTCATAAATTGTAGAGCTGCAAAGAAGAATATAGGAGAACAAAGAATTTTATGCATTTTTGGTTGTTATTCGCCATGTACAGGAGCACTGGAATTAATAGAAGAAAGATTTGATTCCAATCTATGTGTTTGTTATGGTTGTTGGAACCACCTGTTAAATGGTATGTTGCAAGCTTGTTTGCATTCTCTATATGCATTTTTCTTCAATGCTATGTGTGTGTGTATGCTCTAGAATTCAGTTGTTTCTCTTTCTGAGAACTCCTGCAAAGAGTGCATTGGAGGGTCCGCAAGGAGTACGACAACCAGGCTCTGAGTTCCATCTCAGAACTCTCAAAGGAGATTCAAATTGTGTTTTTACAGGCAAGAGTGCTAGCAGAGAACAGAGTCATGCAAAGTGTGCGCAGGCTGGGAGAAGGGAATGAATTCTTTCAAACTCACAGAGGAGTTGAAGAATTCTATGTTGCAAAGAGTGCACAGAGTCGGAGACCCAAATAACCAGAGGTTATTTGAAAATTTGCCGCAAGGAGTGCGCGCAGAGACCCTTTTGGAAGCCTTTAATTCACAAGCGAAATCTCAAAAGGGATAGAACCTTTGAAGTGTTCAAAGGGAGGCAGAGGTCGAAATCATCTCACAGAAGCCAAGTACGGGAGGGAGGACGCCAAGTCATTTGACCAGAAGTTCTTGAGAAGTTGAAACGGATGGTGGAATCGCTTCAAGGAGAAGCGTCGAAGTTTCGTAGGTCATTGGATCTGATAGATCAGCGGAGGGATTAAGACTGAGAGTCTTTCAACACCCATAAGCTCAGGGGAAGTAGTGATCGGTAGATCCGGATCAACAAGGACCGTTGATCTTGTATGTGAATTCGACATATCGAGGATCAGGAAGTGGAGTAGTTCAAGGTTGGACTCAAGAGTTGTGAACTCCCGGGTTGTGAAATCCTAATATAGCCAGGACCGTTGGATCGAGGGAGGCACATAGCCGTAGATCTCGTCGAGAGTACGATTTCAGAGTTCAGGGATCCATAGAGGAAGAGGAACGGTTGTTGGTTGTTCACTCGAGTTTCGAAAGTCGAAGACTCATGCGAACAGGTGGCAAGAACTCACCCCATAAGTAGAGTAAAGAGGAGGAGACAAGTGGCATGTACGTCGCTTTGGCAGAGTCCACCTTCGTTGACATTTTGCGTTTCATGGATTCGCAAGGGAAGAGCACGGGAGCTCAACATTCCAACTCGCGAAATCGTGAGTTGTGAAAGGTGCTTGCATTAAGGCTTGGTTGTGGTCACTTTGGAAAAGGGACTGAAGAGGGTGGGGGCTTACACCTTAATCCCATTTGCAATTTCGTGTTTCGGCTATTTCCAAGAGCTGTGGCATTGCATTTGAAGTGCCCAACTCATGAGACCCGAAATCCTTTGCAGGATTAAACAAGGAGTCTAGTTAACCCTTGTCGAGGTTTAGAGAAGATCATGCATGGATCTCAGCCTGAGGAAAGGAGGTATGCACCAGTTGTGGTATCAGAGCCCAGAAAAAATCCTTTGCTTCTACAGTAGAGAGAAAAGAGGAATTTTACAGCCATGCCACCGAGAAGAAGAGAAAGACCCATACCTAATCCAGCAATGGAAAGAGAAATGCGTGAATTGCATGCCAGGCTTGATGCTATGGAGACAGCACAGAGGTGAATAGTTGACACAAGTGAAAATGAAGCTAGAAACGAAGGAGAAGAAGTTGCAATCGAAGATGCTGCAAAAGAATGCCTATTCAGGGTTGTTGCAAGGATAGGTGCTAGGGAAAAAATGGACATTCCAATGTACGAAGGCAACCTAGATGTTGAAGAGCTTCTAGACTGGATTAGAGCTCTAAACAAACACTTCGACTATGAGGATGTCAAGAAAGACAAGAAAGTCAAACATGTTGTTACTAGACTTAAAGAGCATGCAGCACTGTGGTGAGATGAACTGCAGGCTAACAGACGTTGCAAAGGCAAGCAAAAAATCAAGCGCTGAGATAGAATGGTTGCAAAAATGAAAGCCAAGTTTATACCCAGGGATTATCAAATAAATATGTTTTGAAAGATGCAGAATTTGAGACAAAAGTTGATGTTAGTGAAAGAATATATTGAAGAGTTCTACAAGATAAACATCAGAGCAGGTCATCGGGAAAGCGATGAGGAGAAAGTTGCCAGGTATATGAATGGTCTATGATATGAAATTTAGGATGAGATGAGCATGATAACCATCCGAACCGTAGAAGATGTTTATCAGATGGCTCTAAAAGATGAAGAGAAGATGAGCCGAAAGAAAGGTCAAAGAGGTTGAGGCAGAAGTCAAAGCAGAAGCAAGACAATTGCCCAGGGCGGAACTCAAAAGCCTAAAGAAGAGGGGAAGAAACCTCAAACTCCATCTGAGAGAGGAGGAAGCTCACAGGGGAGGCAGTATGTTGATAGAAATACATTTCCTCGAGCCAAAGGAAGAGGAAGAGGCAGAGGAGGTGAAGTGAAATGCTTTGTCTATGGAAAAATTGGACATAAATCCTATGAGTGTCCAGATAGGAAGAAATATGGTGATGAAACTCACATTGTCGAAGCTCAAGGACGGAATGTTGAGGCAGAGGACATTGAGGGTGGAAGATCTTTGATGATGTGGAACGTTCTCTTGAAACCGGAAAGGCAGCCATAGAATCCATCCCAAAGAAACAGTTTGTTTCAGACTGCTTGCAAAACCAAAGATAGGATATGCAAGGTCATAGTGGAAACTGGTAGCACAAATAATCTTGTATCTACGAAAATGGTAGAAAATCTAGAGCTAGAGACTGTTGCACTTCCAAGCCCATACAAAGTTTCGTGGCTACAAAAAGGACATCAGGTAAATGTCACTAAACAGTGTTTAGTTGAAGTTAAAATAGGAGGATATAAAGATGAGATATTATGTGATGTCATTCCCATGGATGTTTTTCATCTATTGTTGGGTAGACCATGGCAATATGACATAAATGTGGTGCATGATGGGAGAAAGAACATGTACACTCTGGAGAAAAATGGTAGGACGCACATGTTGCTACCAATTAAGGATAAAGAGGTGAAAACAGAGGTGAACAACACTGTACTTCTCATGAGTGGGAAGGAACTTCTTGAGGAAGTCAAGAAGAAGGAAGACACGCAATTCATTTTGGTTAGGAAGCCCTGAATTTTTTTGAACAACACTAGGGTAGATGATTTACCAGAAGAAATCCAGGAGTTGCTGGAAGAATTTGTTGATATAGTAGTTGATGAACTACCTTGTTCGTTGCCACCTATCAGGAGTATAAGTCATCACATTGATATTATACCTGGAGCCAGTTTGCTGAAAAAGCACCTTATAGATTGACGCCTCAGGATAATTAAGAAGTTAAGAGACAGGTCCAAGACTTAATCGACAAAGGATTGATTCGAGAGAGCTTGAGTCCATGCGATGTTCCAACAGTGCTCAGCCCAAAAAAGGATGGTGGTTAGATAATGTGTACAGACTCAAAGGAAATCAACAAAATCACCATCAGGTATAGGGTCCCATTGCTAAGGATGGATGACTTGATGGATTGCTTGAGTGGAGCAAAGTTTTTTTCAAAGATTGATTTGAAAAGCGGATATCATCATATTAGAATGAGAGAAGCTAATGAATGGAAGACATCATTCAAGACGAATGAAGGGTTGTATGAATGGCTTGTCATGCCATTTGGCTTGACAAATGCGCCCAGTACTTTCATGAGGTTGATGAACGAAGTCCTGAGAGATTTCATTAGAAAATTCGTCATTGTATATCTTGATGATATATTAATTTTCAACAAAACTGAAGCAGAGCATTTGAAGCATTTAGCTGCAATGATGAGAAGGTTACAGCAAGATAAATTGTTGATCAACATGAAGAAATCGTCATTTATGAGGACAGAACTCATTTATTTGGGTTTTTTTATCTCTGCAAATGAATTGAAAATGGATCCGGAAAAGATAAAGGCGATCAAGGATTGGCCATCGTTGGAGAGTGTGTTTGAAGTTCAAAGCTTCCATGGTTTGGCTATATTCTACAGGAAATTCATTTGAAACTTCAGCAGAATGATTTAGTGGGATCATCCTAACCTCCTCACCTTATCCTCTTCAGCTTATAAAAGGAGAGGAGCTCTCATGGAGAAATTTGGTTGGATTGAGCTTGAACTTGATTGAGTTGGATTTGGCTTGGAATTATTAGCTTGGTTAGAGTGGCTTTGAGCTTTTCTTTTGTCAAGATAGATGTCAAATCTATAGTCTCATAATCCTTGGAACAAGAAGTGTGTGGGAAGCAAGGAACTGTTGGGAGGAACCTTATGACATCAAGGCATCCGGTTGTAATCTCTCTTCCTATTATTTAATATAATACAATGGCAGGTTTCTTTCCCATAGAATTATCTTTATTTTATTGCATAATTCCTTGATCATATGCATAGGTTGTCATTGAATATAATTTACTTCTTTCACTTTGGTTGGTTTGTGTCTCACTGCAGCATCAGTATCACAAGAGCACCGGAGTGAAACAAGAACAACAAAGACATAAGGAAGCGACACTTAAAGGTATGTCTCTTGTCCTTTGTTTGGTAGTAAATTTGATGATTAAAGCCTAGGGAAAGCCCATGTCCTGTCGTGTTTTGTTCTAGATATAGGTGGATCTAGGGAGATTAGTTTATGTAAGCATTTACCGATTTATCCAATAACAGGGACGGTAAAAAAGAGTGGCAGATCCATTGATTTGGAGACCAGGCATATTTTCGGTGATACCTCTTCAGATGAATCTTCAAGAAAAGATTCTAACTTTACAGTGCGACGATGACTGGTATAAAGAGGTTAAGGAAAAAATCGGACAAGACACCATGTTGGTACCAAAATTTGAGGGGTTTACTGTGGACAATGACGGATTAACGTACCTCCTAATGACGAGTTGAGAAGTTTGATCTTAGACAAAGCTCATATATCAGTGTACATGGCTCATCCAAGAGTCATGAAGATGAGGGTAGGCCTTAAGCCCTTATTCTTCTGGAAAGGAATGAAGGCAAACATGGTCAACTACATGGTGAGATGTCTATAATGTCAGCAAGTGAAGGCTGAACATAGACATATGGCAGGATTACTACAGCCACATGTTATTCCAGAATTGAAATGGGAGGTCATTTTGATGGAATTTAATGTGGGATTTCTGCTAACGGCAAGGAAGAATGACTTGATTTTCGTGGTAGTTGACACTCTGACGAAGAGTGCACATTTTATTCTTGTGTGTACGACGTATCAGGCACCAGAAATAGCTAATTTTTTATCAGTGATATTGTGATATTGCATGGCATGCCTAAGATGATCATATTTGATCGAGGATCGGTGTTTACAGGACGATTTTGGACTAGTTTCCAAGAGGCCTTGGGAATCCAACTTAACTTTAGTACAACATATCACCCTGAGACAAACGGGAAGACAGAAAGAACAAACCAAATTTTGGAGGATATGTTGCGTATGTACGTGATGCACCAACAAAAATGTTGTGAAGGTTTATTGCCACTAGTAGAGTTTGAGTACAACAGCAGCTATCAAAGCACCATTAAGATGGCACCAATTGAGTTTCTTTACGAGCGACCATGTCGGATGCCTTTGAGTTGGGATCGGCTTGAGGATAGGGTCCTGGTAGGACCAAAAGTGATACAAGAAATGGAAGAACAAACGAAAACGATAATACAAAGGATTAAGGAAGCGTAAGATTCACAGAAGAGCTATGTCAATGTGCATCGCATTGACCGTAGTTATGAAGTTGGTGATCGAGTCTTTTTGTGGGTGAAACCGCACAAGAGTTTGATCAAGTTTGAAAAGGGTGCTAAACTCTCTCCTAGGTTGTGGGACCTTTCGAAGTGGTGGAAAATAAATGGCCTGTGGCCTATCGACTAGCCTTGCCTGATTATTTGAGACGTATGCATGATGTTTTTCATGTATTTATTTTGAGACATTATGTTAGTGATCCTACAAATGTGATTGACATGAGTTCCTTGCAAGTGTCGGACGAGGGTACAGTCACAGTGAAGCCAATCCGCATTATGGACAATCGCATTCGACAGCTACGACGTCGAACAGTCAATCAAGTCAAGGTCCAGTGGGACAATTATAGTCCACACTCGGCTACCTGGGAGGACGCATATGATATGCACCAAAAGTTTCCATTTTTCTTTTATAGTTAGACATTTAGATCTTGTCAGATGCTTTATTTACTACATTTATATACTGTGAAACTTCAGGACGAAGTTTAAAACAAGAGGGGGTGTATGTAACATCCCACTCTTGTGAGCACATGTTATTGATTTACTCTTTGAGGACACTTACGTGCAAATGATCCAGTTTTAGTAGATGGATATTTGTTCACTTATGGATTCTTGTGATGATGTTGATGGATTATGATGTTATTTTATTTGATATCTTTGTATTGACAGATGCTATTGACGAGTTTCCCCTGAGTGTGCAGGACATTTGATAGATGGATGATGCCAATGGCATCAATGGACTCCTTGGACTCTGAATCGGGTCAGGGAGTGGACTGTATTGGTTGGGTATTTTTATTGATGCATATGTGACATATGATCGGGTATATTATGATGTTGTTTAAGGATCATTGACAGTGTTTTGTTGATGGATGCAGGCTGATAATTGCTTTCTAATAAGACTCACATAAGGAGTAAAGGGGCCATGCACAACAACCAGATATTGAGGGAGAGGTGTGGAAACAACCCTTTCACAGCCTGATAGCACTCCCAAAGTGGCTCAAATTGTAGTTTAACGATTACTTAGTTCGATAGACCCATGATGTCGTAAGGGCAGACTGAGACAGTCGTTCATGAAGATTCTAAAGGGTGCACAATAAGGCAGGGTCTTTATTCCTTATAGGCCCTTAGTCTCTCACAAGGTTGCATGAATGGATTATTGACTCCAAGGGTTGGACAACTACCAAAACTAGTCAAAGGCAAGTGGCACCCTTGGAGCACATACTACGTCTTGAAGGGCACGTCGCATAATTAAAATTTGAATCAAAGACAAGTGGCACCCTTGTAGCACGTACTGCGTCTTGAAGGGAATGTCGCGTAATTAAAATTTGAATCAAAGGCGAGTGGCACCCTTGGAGCACGTAATGCATCTTGAAGGGCACGTCATGTAATTAAAATTTGAATCAAAGGCAAGTGGTACCCTTGGATCATGTAGTGTGTCTTGAAGGGCACGTCGCGTAATTAAAATTTGAATCAAAGGCAAGCGACACCCTTAGAGAATGGAGTGTGTCTTAAAGGGCACGTTGTGGTATAAAATAAATGAGTCAATGAACCTAGGTGGCCTAGAAAACTTGAGCGATTGTTAAACCTTAAAACCTTGAGCACTTATCGAATTGATTAATTAAATAACTAAAGAATGAACTGATTAAGAATAATCCCTAAGGGTCTAGGTGTTCGCAAATAAATATTTAACTAATCCTAAGTCTAAATGGGTGAGAAGACTAAAAACTAAAAACTTTGAATTAAATTATGAGGGGATGAAATAAATCAAATTAAGAATAAATGAAAATAAAAATAAATCCTAAGGAATGATTATTACACATGTGCAAGTAAATACTAAATTAGAATTTTAGTTGAGAAAGGAATAAAGCATAAATGTGTAAGCATAGAAAGGTATCTAGTCTAGTCTAACTAAAGAACTTTCATAAATTAAACACAACTAAGTTTTAGAAAGTCATTAGTCATTAAAAGGGAAATAGAGGGAATAAAGGGACAACTATGAGTAATTTTAGGAGCGTTTTTAGGATGGGTGAGAGAAATTGACATTTAATTAAATGAATGGTGAATTTATTGGTGCAACTCACGGAACGGGTGATAAGCGTATGGGGGGGTAATTCCTAATTAATTTTTTAAAAAGCTAATAAAATGTGCAAATGGCAAGTGGTCACGAAGAAAAATTATACAAAAGAAATGGTTGAGAGGAGGAATGAATCATGACTGGTATGAGTAAATTTGTGTTTCTAAAATTTCTTTGATTGGTTTTACTTGTGAGAGTTGGGATACCCAGATCGAGAAAGAGAGTGGTAGCTCTACCTTGCGAGGTGAGCTGGGAGCTAGAGTATTCTAGTTGTTGTTGTGCCTGGCCCCTTTGCGGCTTGGGGGGTTAAGGAGGAAGATGAGTACCCCTAAAGTTGGTTGGGAGGTACCGGTGAACTCTTCACAGTTAGCAAGCAGGAAGTTGGATGGAACGAAGTTGGATGGAACGCAAACGTGGAAGAACGTCTTCGTCGCCTTCGGTTACAGTGTTCCTCACTGAATTTTGTAATTGCAATAAGTTAAATTGTATATATGGTTTTAGAATTTGCGTAATCCATAAGGGGTTCCTGGTATAGCATTGATGTAATGTTTTTTTTTTCTGTAAATCTAGGATGTAAGGAAGGGTTACGAGGTCCATCTTAGAAGCTCCTAAATTCTTGACTAGTTGTCTACAGCGTTTTTGTAAGCTCTGTTCACTTAATTTGACCTTCCAACATACCAAAAATTTCATGGATTGCCAGCGTATCAGACCTTGAAAACAATGCAGCCTTCCCTTAGATATAGAACTTCTATGAAAGTTTATGTTTCGGATGACGGATAGCAGTATCATATTTGAACTTTCACGTGATCACTCAGCGACCTTCACCTTGATTTTTCTGAGTTCTGATCTAGATGTGCCTGCGTTTTGCACCTTGTGGTTACCCAGCGAGTGGTCTCTTTGCTCAGCAAAGTTCCACTCTTCACCTCTGTGTTTTTAGTTTTCACATTTCTCCCAACCATGTATTTCCACTGGCGTATCTTTTCACTCTTTCTCAGCGATTTCTACTTGTTACAACACAACGAATTCATCACTGTGTTTTATGTTTTACACTATTTCTCACTGCGTTTTTCCCTTGTTTTTGCTACAACTTAATCTTAATTCCCTACGTTTTTATTTACTTTATGCACTATGTTTTTAAGGAGATCCCAAGGCTCGGTGCCTCCCATTGCTCTGTGTTTTGCCATGAGTTTCCACCAGGCGTTTAGCCAGTAAATTTACTTCACCTCTACGTCTGGGCCCCTTTTTAACATGTCCATATTTCCCCACCGAATTCACCCAGCATGTCGGTACCATGGATATTAAACCATTTTCCCATCACCCAACTATCTCTGTGTATTCCCCTTCACGATCTGCCCAGGGGATTTCTACCTACGTTTTACCTTAAAAAACTCTGCGTTTTCCTACCAATTTCTTGGAGAATTCGTCCTCCAGTTACTCATATCGTGACAGAGAGGTGGGTCACCTGGAGCGCCCTCTCACAACATTCCTAGGCATAATTTCAGGCCAGTAATTATCCCCCACCTCACACTTTTACTAACAGCGAGTTGGGTTGCCTTGAGCTCCCCTCTCCTAAGCATTCTTGCCCTGCTTTTATTTCCTTCCAACAACTTCATTGACACATGCACCGTCATGAAGAACTGCAACGATTTAAGTGCACGCATGTCCTTATTTATTGACAGTGTTTTTGGGACTCCCTTCTATCTACCAGTGCATGTTGGGCCTTAATAGTTAACATCCACTTATTTCTTATAACCTGTTTTATTTACATAAATATGTACCAAATCTTGAAGACCCTACTATATTTATCCTTGAATAATTTAACAAGAATCTCTTTAAACTTCCACGGGATGCATTTGCATTGAATATTAAAGATTGGGGAAGGGTACTAAATCTCGTTACTTGTCCTTCAACGATTTAAAATGGGGTTTAAGGATGATGTCATAGGGTAGGTAAGTTCGCTTGATAATCCCTTTGTGTTTTTGTTATGATTCTTATAATTTAATATTTAGATAGGTGTCAATGGAATATTTTTATTTTTAATAAGGTCCGTACCTTTATTAGCTTGGGATGGGTGACCACCTGGGAAGCCCTGGTTACCCGGTGCAAGTCTCGGAAGTGATGATTGATTCTATGTGATTCATTTTGTTGGTTTCAATCCCATTTCTTCACCCCTGTGAGCATCACCCGACGCAATGAGTGCTAAGTGGACTATTCAAATCATGAAAATTATTGGTCAGTTGAGACTAATACTCATGGATATGGGTCATAGATTAATGACTTAAACTAAGCAGTTAATCCCGAAAATTGTTGAAATTCTGAGGTCCTATGAGGCTGCCATCTAAGGTCTGTCTTTGACCTTAGGATGGCTCTAAGTTTCAACTGTTTTGCTGTCCTCTTTCTGCTGTTTTAGGACAGCAAGTTGTCATGTACTTTCTGCTCAATATTTT
>SNQJ01S0202920.1:0-11925 GCA_010110895.2 Picea sitchensis | reverse complement strand
TAAAACTCCTAAGTCAAAGTGAAATTAGAATCATAAAGTAAAGTATGAGGGTAAAAGTCTTCCCCCTTTGTGCTTAAAGACTCATAAGCACATGGGGACCACTTTCCAAGGTATCCAAATCTCAACAAAAATGATATCTAATATGTTGCACTGTGGAAGCCCCTCTATAAATAATAAGAGTGAAGGGAGCTCTAACTGGATAGTTCATAAGGCACAATACTTGCTAATGTTTTGCAAATGTAGTAGCAAGCTAAGTGGGCTTGATTGTGGGGAAAACTCCACAGTTAAGCGCACTTGAGCCAGAGGCGTCTTGGGATAGGTGACCACCTGGGAAGTCTCGGTTACCGTGTGCAAGCCCCGGAAGTGATGATTGATGCTATGTGATTCATTTCGTTGGTTTCAATCCCATTTCTTCACACCTGTGAGCATCACCTGATGAAATGAGTGCTAAGTGGACTATTCAAATCATGAGAATTATTGGTCAGTTGAGACTAATACTCATGGATATGGGCCATAGATTAATGACTTACACTACGCAGTTAATCCCGAAAATGATATATAATATGTTGCATTGTGGAAGCCCCTCTATAAACTACATAACTCATCATGACAACAATAATTTACAGACGCAATATCAATCCATTCATAACCGATCATACCTCAACATAATAAATGGTTCAAATGTATTCTCAATCTTATTTTCATGGCACCAAGGAGTCTATCTACTTAACTAGTCAATACAAAGCCATTAAATTCATGACACAAGTAATCTAACCCCATTAATTCCAAGGTGCAATAAAATCATTAGGTTTATTCCAAGGCGCAAAAGTATTCATTGATTTTAATTACATGGTGCGAAGTAAACCAAGTCAGAACCAAGCATACATTCACAATTAAGTATAGGTCAACAAATTCTAATGGCACCAGAGTAAGCCATTTACAAAACCAGTTAAGAATTAAATAAGGAGGCTGACTAGTCATTCCTTGCAATGCAAGATGTATTTTACTAAACCTAAATCTTGTTTGATACAATAATACAAGAGTTCCATGCCATGATAAGTACTCATTTACAATATAAAAATTGTGTCATAACAAGCAATTAGAGCATTCAACTACTTGCACAATTAATTCCATAGTTAAGCACGCTTGAGCCTCTATGTATAATGGTGAAAAGTCCACAGTTAAGTGTGCTTGAGCCTCTATGTATAAATGGGGAAAACTCCACAGTTAAGCGCGCTTGAGCCTCTATGTATAAATAGGGAAAACTCCACAGTTAAGCGTGCTTGAGCCTCTATGTATAAATTGGGGAAAAATCCACAGTTAAGCGCACTTGAGCCTCTATGTATATGGGGAAAACTCCACAGTTAAGCGTGCTTGAGCCTCTATGTATATGGGGGAAAATCCACAGTTAAGCGTGCTTGAGCCTCTATGTATTGGGGAAAACTCCATAGTTAAGCACACTTGAGCCTCTATGTATATGGGGAAAACTCAACCGTTAAGCACGCTTGAGCCTCTATGTATAGTGGGGAAAACTCCACAGTTAAGCGTGCTTGAGCCTCTATGTATTCTTGATTGTGGGAAAAACTCCACAGTTAAGCGTGCTTGAGCCTCTATGTATAGTCCTGGTTACCGGGTGCAAGCCTCAGAAGTGATGATTGATGCTATGTGATTCATTTCGTTGGTTTCAATCCCATTTCTTCACCCCTATGAGAATCACCCGATGCAATGAGTGCTAAGTGGACTATTCAAATCATGAGAATTATTGGACAGTTGAGACTAATACTCATGGATATGGGTCATAGATTAATGACTTACACTATGCAGTTAATCCCAAAAATGATATCTAATATGTTGCACTATAAAAGCCCCTATATAAATAATAAGAGTGAAGGGAGCTCTAACTAGATAGTTCATAAGGCACAATACTTGCTAAGGTTTTGCAAATGGAGTAGCAATCTAAGTGGGCTTGATTGCGAGGAAAACTCCACAGTTAAGCGCGCTTGAGCCAGAGGTGTCTTGGGATGGGTGACCACCTAGGAAGTCCTGGCTACCAGGGGCAAGCCCCGGAAGTGATGATTAATGCTATGTGATTCATTTCGTTGGTTTCAATCCCATTTCTTCACCCCTGTGAGCATCACCCGATGCAATGAGTGTTAAGTGGACTATTCAAATCATGAGAATTATTGGTTAGTTGAGACTAATACTCATGGATATGGGTCATAGATTAATGACTTACACTACGCAGTTAATCCCGAAAATGATATCGAGTTATGTAGTTGTTTTGCTCTGTGCAATGATTATTTTAATGTAATGAATGATGGTTTTAGATATTATACTTCTTGCACGCAATGAAAATATGATGGATGATGTTGTGATTAAATAATTAGATTAATGTGCACATTGAATGATGTGATGTATGTTGGAATAGAATTTGTTGTGCACCTTGAAATAAAATATATGTTCGCTTCTGCGCCATAAAAAGAAATTTATTACACTTGTGCATCAACCTTTGTTGTTGTATGATTGATGAAGTATTTACACTCTCTTGCACCTTCGAATTTAATTTTGATCACTCTTGCGTCATGAATAAGTTGCTAATTAATCTTGCGTCATGAAATTTTGTCGATATACGATTGATTTAGTAACTATTTTTCTCTTGTGCCATTAACTAAGTTGACATGTGATTGTTCTAGAGTTTGCTTACTCCCACGCGCAGTAAATATTTAATGTGGATGATTGATTGTTAGAATTTGATACCACGTGCACCACGAATTAAATTTTGATGTATGATTGATAAAGAGGATGAATACCCTTGCACCATGATTAATTGATGAGTAGGTTTGATTGATTGATCTAGTTGATGTTGGACTTGATTGTTAGTGGGATGTAGACACCTTCTTGTTCCTCAGAACAGTCGCCAGCCCTGAGACCTTAGATGGTCAAAATCAATTGGATCCTGGGATTGAGCGTTGCTTATGTGTCTTGGAGGTCCTAACCTTGTAGGGTAGGTTGGGTGGGTAGTCATTTTAATATTATTTATCTGGATGATCATTGTTTATAAATTGTTTCAAGTTGATGGTGATGTGCTAAGCGTCGACGCTATTTATGTTTGTGTGTCGCTATCCTTTCTATTGATGCATTGAATGCGTCATTATTGATTTCAATGATGAGTAGCCAGAAAATTTTTTACTTATGATGTCATTGATTTTGCGTTGCTAGAATTTGTATTGTTGATGTTAATTTCTTGATGCCCTAATGCAAAAAAAAAAAACAATTTTGACCTTTTATGCTTCGCTTTCCTAGTCGTAACGGAGGGATTGTTACACTTTTTCACTGAATTAAGAATTGATCCTAAACTTTCAAACTGAGCTTAAAATCATGTCTAGGGCTACCAAGCATGTAGATCTTGTGCATTCATTGTATAATTCCACAAATAGATGTTACATATTAAAACAAGTTGGCTCTCCAAACTAGTTCAGGTTTATGACCTTCTTATGCCTGTCTTAGGTTTCCACTGTGACTCCATTCATAAAGGATGAAAAGTGAGGCAATTTCAAGCCCCATGGAAAAAATACCTTTCTTAATCACAGATGAGATGGCAAGTTTCATACGACCTATATTATAGTGTAATTTCCCTGACATTATGTATTGATTTGCACACATGTGATTGAGGAAGTTATCAATCCCTTCCATCAAATACTTAAAAGGTCATTTTTATCTAACTTTTGCTTTTGGTATGTGTTTAAGATCCTAAAGAGATGGTTCAAGATCAAGCACTGACATTTGTTCATAACCTAGTATACCAAAGTGTTGAATATAATCAACATTGTTTTGTTCATTGACACACAAGTATGATCTTCTTCGCTTATTGATTGATTGGAGCATCCTTCTCCCTCCACATTGATTCAAGGAAGACTTTCTCCGGATATATCTTTGCACCAATATCAACTGCATACATGCTCATTAGACATCTAATGATGCATTTAGTTTGATTTGTATTCTTTAGTTTGATTTTTATACTTTTGTAAATTAGGCATGGACTAACTGCTTTGCAAATTATTTCCCTTATTATTTTTGTTCTCAAGGGATGTGATGTACTCAAAAAAAAAAATGTATCTAAAATGTTAATGTTGGCCTCGACTCTTTTTTTAGATCTCTCAAATCAATAAATACCACTTTTTTTAGATCTCTCAAATCAATGTTAATGTTAATGTTAATGTTAATGTATCTAAAATTTGGTGAAGACAAAACACCGAAAACTTTAGTTTTAGAATTATCCCAAATTAAAATGAATCCCAAAGAAAATATTAAGGATTTCGATCAAAGATTGTTAACATTAATGAACAAATAGTAGAAGACTCAAGACCTGCAACTAATGTGCTTATTGAATTTGATACTACTGCTCTCTCACCCTCTATTGCAATATTTTTTAAGGGAGCAAGAAAATATACTTTAACCAACACATTTGAAGAAACTCTAGTTGTAGAAAATCAAATGCTTAGTATTGTTGGTAAGTCTATAGTAGAAGAAAAAAAAAACCTTTCCTAGTGTAAAGAAAACAACAACAACGAAAAATGTCGAGAAAGAGATAGTGGATATGGATAGTTTACAAAAAATGATTAAAAATTTCTTCAATGACATAACTGAACTTAAGAAAATATCAAGAGAAATAACTTCTTATAGAAGATTATGGATACATCCATTTAAAATAAATAATCCACCTCCAAATAATCAAAATCCTTATACTGATGAAATTCGTCTTGTGGATTTTGGTCAAGAAAATTTTTGTAGAGCTCATAATGTTATCCATTCGGAGAGTACATGTCCTACATTTGTAAATATGTTCAAGGATTTTACTGAGATGGAGGAGCAAGAAGAGAATAAGACTAATGAAAATGAAAAGAAAGATGACAAGACTCTTGAACCATCAGTTAATGTTATTTTGGATATTTTGAGAGGCATAATTGATGATGATGAAGAGGAAGTTGAGGAAATTTGTGTGGCTCAAACCAGAAGCAAAGGACCTCCAAAAAAAAATAGGATCTCCCTCTGCATCCTATCCAGTGAATAAAACTTCTTCCAACAGCAAAATAAATTCAGGTACAGGTAAATCTAGTTTAGTTTTTTATCAGTGAGATTATGATATGGTAAAAGACATCAAAAATAATAGAGCTAATGTATATTTATATGAATTATCCAAAATCACTCAAAAAAAGTAAATTACTACATGCATTAGACAATAATAATTATGAAAATAATGCATCTACTTTCGGAGAAAAGGATAAAGGAAAAACATCTCTGAGTTATTTATCACAAAACAAATCTAAAGTAAATGCAGCATTAATAGGAGAGAAATCATTAAAGTAAATGCAGCATTAAAGTAAATATTCCACCATTTTTATTGACATTTGAAATTTATAACTTAAATGTTTGCAATTTCTTAGTGGATGCGGGAGAATCATCTAATGTGATGTCATATATTGTTTGCAAAAAAATTAATGTCGAACCAAAAAACATCACTACCCAAATTTTCCAATTACATCGATCAAATGTTTGAAGGTGTTAGGAAAATTAAAAGACGTGTTGATTAGATTATATTCCAATCCCAAGGTTCACCATATTATAGACATTGTGGTTGTAGACATCCCAGAGTATTACAGTTTGTTTCTTAGTAGATATTATTCTGAAAATGGTGGCAAGTGCAGGGGGTGGAGTCTTCTTGATCCCCAAGGGAAATATTTTAGCCTTTTATGCTTGGGAACTTGGGAGGGTTTCAAACAAAATTGTTGAATCCTACACCTTATACAAAGGAGTGAGCATAGCAAAAGCGAGGAATGTCTCCAAAATTGCGTTGTTTGGGGAGTCCATGGTGGTTGTCTGAGCGATAATTTAAAAAATCTAATTTGGAAGCAATGTTTTCAATGGTATTTTTTCTTGAATCCTAACTCTTATCAAAGGATTTGATGAATTTAAAAAATTTCATATAAAGAGGGACCCTAACCCCCTTGCAAATCAAATGGTAAAGTTAGGCACATATTTGGAGAGCAACATGTTAAGTTTAAATGGGGTAAGGGGGGCCTTGCCTATACCATAGTTGAGCTCCCCTATTTCTTTGTGCAGACAATTATAATGGAGTGTCCCATCAAAATCTATGCATATCTTCTTGCACACTTGGTGTTTTATGACATTTGAGTGGGAATTCAATTTAATATGTGTCTCCTTGGTTTTTTATGTGGTTTGGCATCCCTAGTTATGGATCGTTCTTCTCTCGTATTTGGGATGGTTTCTTTCCCTGGTTGAGAGTTGTATTCTAGGCCTCAGTTTCAAATCTTATCTAGAGTTAATTCATGGGGTTCACCTCTTTCTTGATCACTGGCTCTCAAGGAATTGTTGTTGTGTATAGAGGGTGGTTTTCATCCAATGTTTGGTCCCATGTTCTTCTCTTTACAGGTTCTTCTTGGTTTACAAGGTCAAGTCTTTGGGTTATGGTTATTCTTTTCTCATTTTCCGATTAGTATTTTCATGTTGTTCATTTTCTCCTATGATTGTTACTTCTGGAATTGGGTTTGGGAACCCTAGGAATGGAGGTTTTTTGGCTTCTTAATTAAGTGGATAGAGATGGGCCCTTCCTAGAATGACTTTAAGCAAATCCTTTAACGACATGAGGAGATTAGGGTTTATCTGCGTTGTAGACAAAGGCTAAGTACTAATGAATGACACCCACTAAGTGCTATGTTAAGGTGTTGTAATCACAGATCTGTGTCATGTCTAGGTTGCAGACATCTGAGTCTTTCAACCACCCCTGCCTCTACCTCGGGTGACACTTCTTCTACTTCATAGGTGTTGCCAAAAGGGTCGGTAGTTAGGGTTTTGTTGGTGCTTTGTTGAAGCATCCCCATCGAATGCTCATGGATCTCGACCATCCCGAGCTACGACCGAGAAAATAACCAAGCATTGTGATGACTTGGTGAATGCGAAGCTAATCCCATCCATCCTACCCAACTACATCCCACCCTTGGCCAGTGTAGTGAGTCGTGAAAGTGTCCCGAGGGATTTCGACTACACAGTCATCACTGCATACCTCCCGAAGGGAATACAAGCAGTCAAACCGCAGTTGAAGAGGATTCCAACCTTAAAGATTCGTGACTATAACCTAAGATACCGCAAGAGCTATGGCGTGCTCGCACCTCACAAATATTTGACCAAGACCAAAGGGAAGAAGTCAAAGATCATCCCCTAGTCGTGGACTATGGACATCACAAGGTCCACTATCTTGAACGTGATGAAGATACCACACTTTGGTAGACATCAGGAGGTTAACGTGTGCGTTAAGATCCTATTGTCGTGCTTCCATGGTGGTTATCTGTGGTTAGACATGCGCATCATAGTCGATCCAGTGTTGATCCATAGGATCATCGGATTGAGCACGCAGGGACCAGACCCACAAGAATTTTATCCAGGGAAGGCTACAGATCACGCTCTGGCGTAGAAAATTAAAGACACATATGGTGATTTTGAGAAGGAAAAGTGAGGCTACAAGGTAGCCTCCATCCAGAATGGCGCAGTGCACCTAGCCTACGATTTGTTCATTGGTAAGCTAGTAAGAAAGAATAGACCCACGCAGGTCACAGGGTTCATTGTTGACCTCACAGGAAAATGCATGGAAGGATTACAAATGAATTGGGTGAGTTACCTCATCAACCAGTTAGAAGAGGACTATCGTGAAGCTCAGGATCAAGGCGATGAGTTCCATTTTAGTTGGTTGTTGATCTTCATCAAGTTCATTGCTTGGGAGATGCTGGAAGGAGCGAGCTTCCCTAACATTGAGTTGTTAGAGCCACTAACTACGAAGTTCACCACGCTCTGGTATTCGAGCGATATGGGGAAACAATGGCAGTCGAACGCGGTGTTCCATACCTACTACTTGCAGTTAAAGAGGGCTATTGAGTCTTTCCCTCGTATGGCGTCGAACACCCTAGATAGGTTCAGACCATTTGCGAAGTTCTGTGCAGATAGGCATTTTATATATATCATTGTGCGCAGAGAGGAATATAAATAAGAGCTTTAGTCCTATTACAAGCTCACCGAAGAGGACATGGAGGAAATCACCAAGGAGTGGCCTAAAGAACTCCTGGTTCCAGTTAACCACGCAGAACTATCTGACCCCGAACTCATTGGAATTATGGTGGTTACTCGCAAAGAGTATGATGCACCCAGTAGTAGCAGGAAAAAAAAGAAGGAAGATGTACAGGAAATATGCAACACATCAGAAGAAACTGCATCAGATTCACCTAGCAGAGGAGGAGATGACAAAGTGGACAAAGAATAAAAAGAAGGGGAAGAAGAAAAGAAAAAGCAGGGCGAAGTAACACAACCACAAAATCCCCCTGATGACATAGAGACATCTAGGAAAAGAAAGGTTTCCCCAACGAAACCTACATCGCAGAATAATTCCAAAGCTAGTAAGTCGAAGTTGTAAACTATACTCATGGTCGATGAATTCGACTTCATTATCGCAACTATATCAGATGCCTCGAAAGATATTTTGCAGAGGAATGAAGCCAAACAATAAGCCATGTATGAAATAATTGAAGCAGAACTGAGAGGGGTACAGCAAGCCCTTCACTCCAACCGCACAGTGTCCACTGCGCCCCCACCATTAGAAGAAACAAAGTTGGGCGATGAGCCTGACCAAATCTACAGAATAGTTGATGCGACTAAAGCTTGCCTTCATCATGTGCATGAAGAAAAAGAACATGCCATAATGGCCCTGAAGAAAGCACAAGAGGAAGTCATAGAGCAACGTTGAGTTGCACAACAAGAGAAGGATGACCTCCAAATCAAGTTCGAAGAGGATAAAGCACAAATCCAAAAAGAGAAAGAATAGTTGCTCACGAAGCAGGTTGGAGTCAAAGAAGCAATCAACAGAGCACTTCGCTCTGTGACTGGCTTAGAAAAGATAGAAGAATACCCAGTAGAGAGCCAAGTAGCGAAGCTTGCTGCATCCATCCAACAACTTCAACAGAGAGTAGAAAAATTGGAGTTACAAGAAGTACCAAACACTTTGCAGGAAGTGTGAGACCATCAAGAAGAAACCACCCGAAGTGCAGTCCAGAGAATCAAGGCATTAGCCTTGGAATGTAAACATCATAGCAGTCGAAGTGCATAGAATTATGAGCGCCTTACCGAGGACCCTGAACTAAAGACATTGGATTCGCAGCTCTAGGAAGCAAAGCAGCAAGTAGCAACAGTATAAGCACAGTTTAAGCCCTTGTCAGTGGTCAAGCAAATTAAAATATCCCAAGAACAACGCATGGCTCAGCAATAGTTCCATGCCATACAGAACAAAGTCATGGAATTGACTCAAAGGCTCTAGCCAGTGTAGGATGCAGTTTGCCTGCTTTTTTAGGAGATTAAAGGACGAGGAACAGAACTAGAACAAGCAGTCACTGCAGTCGAACAACGCTTGGAAGGACCTGTGACTGAGGCAGCTATTCAGGAGTTCATCAAGCAAGAGGCCTTGGCAAAGTAGCAGGTCGAAGCAACTCAAGCCAAGCTCGAGGAATTTGAGGCAGAGTTACCCAAAGCAGAGTGACTCGGGACTAGTCATAGGTGAGTGTTGGGGGCATGTTGTCCCTTTACCAAGTTTTGGAGAACCTTGGTCATATTTGACCTTTTTTTGGGACTTCGACAGGCTGGTCGAAGATGGAGTGCAAGTCAAAGCAGATATTGTGGGATCTCAGCCCCTTTTTAGGGCAGTTTTGGGATTAGGGTTTATGTAACGGGTATGTGATGTCGTCCCATGGGTTTACCCATTTTTAGGCCCATTTTGTAATGTATAAAAAGAAAGCTAGGCAATGTAAGAGGGGGAGGAAACCTAGTAGAATTGACTTAGTGCAGATCTAGAGGCTTTGTGCATACTATATGTTAAGACTTGCAGAGGTAAGTGCAAGTGATTGTAAGAAGCTAGTGTGCAGACTGTGTAAGAAGATTTTGTGTTGTGACCTAACTCGGGGAAGGAGGATATGGCGAGGTGCACGCAAATCTCTTGTCCTATGCAGAGTGGTGTTTTTTTTCTCTATGCATGTAAGAAGATTGACAGCAGATAATAAAGAAGAGAAGAGTTGGTGTACGTATCCCCATGCTGGGGTGAACCATGTATATCATGTGTTATGGTTTCTTTGTGCATTATGGTTGTTATATTGTTCATATGATTTAATCTTAGTGCAGTGATAAATGTTTAGATGAATCTGGTATGATAGATTAAATGCTTAGTGATGTGAATGAATGCTAGATATGATCTCTTTCCATATGCTAAGTGCTTAGATGTGTTAGATCTAGTCGAATATTGCGTTGTTTTGTGATTAGGGCTTGGATCTGCGATGTGAATAAAGGTTAAATATTGATGAATATTAAATGCTAAGTGCTTTGTTAGAGTGGTGTAATCAAAGATCTGTGTCCCAGCTAGGTTGTAGACATTTGAGTCCTGCAACCACCCCTGCCTCTACCTCGGGTGAGACTTCATCTGCTTTGCAGGTGTTGCCTAAAGGGTCGGTAGTTAGGATTTTTTTGGTGCGTTGTTGAAGCGTTGAACCCTGGGTCTGCCCCTATGCCAATAGTCACATACATGGAATTTAATTCTTAATTTTGATGCATTTAATATATTTTAACTACCTCAATCTCATAATTCAGATGTTGACTTGCTCGCTAATGTAGCATCAAAGTTAATTCCTTTTGTTGATTTATCGTCCAACAAATTCTATGTTGAATTAATTTTCAAGCCCTTAGTCCCCGATAATGTTACAAATTGGAGAGTGTTTGATGACGATAATAAAATTTCAGAATTCCTCACACATGAGTATACACTAAAAACTTATTTCATTGATGAGCAATAGCTTGATTTCGATATAAATGAAGTCAGTGGTTCGTCTAGAGAAATTTTGTGATCTTCAAGATAAATTTAAAGGACTGACAAAATGAAAAATGAACAGTTCATCCATGCAATATGAGGTAATAAATNTTTCATTGATGAGCAATAGCTTGATTTCGATATAAATGAAGTCAGTGGTTCGTCTAGAGAAATTTTGTGATCTTCAAGATAAATTTAAAGGACTGACAAAATGAAAAATGAACAGTTCATCCATGCAATATGAGGTAATAAATCTATGCACTGATGAAAATCCTCAGAATATCAATTTAGGAATTGGATGTACACCTACCGAAAGAGTTTCATGCATTTGAATTTTCAAGGAGTATAAGGACATTTTCACTTGGACATATAGAAACTTGAAAACCTATGAGACGAAAATTATTCAGCATGTGGTACCATTAAAAAAGGATGCAAAACCAATCCAACAGAAATTGAGAAAAATGAAGGTCCAACAATGGAGCAACAAATTAGAAAAGAAATGAATAAATTGTTGGAAACAAAGATCATTTTATGTATTTTCTTGTTTGATATTCTCAATAGGTTTCGAACATGGTTCTGATTATAAAAAAGAACGGAGAAATTTGGATTTGTGTTGATTTTCATAACCTTAACAGGGCTTAAGACAAAGACTATTATCATGTCTCGCCTATGGAACATATTTTACAATGTGTTTCAAGCTCAGAGATGTTATCATTGTTAGATGGGTTTTCCAGTTATAACCAATTCCTAGTCTCACAACTAAACCAACTAAAGACTATATTCATAATGAAATCGAGCACATACACCTATCATAAAATTTCATTTGGTTTAATCAACGCAAGTGCTACATTTCAAATGGAAATGGATATCACAATCATAGGATTGATTAAAAAGTTAGAGGTTGTCTATTTAGATTATGTTATTATATTTTCAAATAATAGAAAAGATCATTTACATCATGTGAGGCAGATTTTTTACCACTATAAAAGGTATGGAAATTCATTAAATCGAAATAA
>SNQJ01S0202918.1:16727-28629 GCA_010110895.2 Picea sitchensis | reverse complement strand
AATTTTAACTAATTAAAAAAATAAAAATTATATATTAATTATATAGCATTTTGTTTTTATACGAAAACAAAAGTAACTACTTTTGCAATTTTTTAACTTTAAATAACTTGGTTATAATTTACACTACATATTATTAGTCCCTACCCTTCGGGCTGGTAGGGACTAATAGTAATCAATTTTCAATCCTTCTGTTAAATTGATACATAAACCAATGCCTTATAATAGTTTTAACCAATTTTTTCCACAAAGCTTGCAACTTAGATGGTTCATTAGCCTAAGTTTTAAATTCGACCTGTTATTTGGCCTCTTCCCGAGGCAGAGGGAAAAAATAGCTTAGTTTATCAACACATATTTAGTTTATCAACACATATTTAGTTTATCAACACACATTTGTATACTCATTTTTCTGAAACGAAGTAATGTTATAAATGAATCTAGCATTACTTCTTAACATTTAATGTTTACTACAATCCATATCCCATAGTGCATTTGTTGTTCAGTTGATCCACAACTGCCATTTACAACACCATGCAAAACTACACGATCTACAAATGTGGTTCTCTTCCTTCACGATATGATACGTGTTTCTCGTCCTTTCCAATATGATACCTCTTCTTTACCTGCTCCTCCTTCACAATATGATACCTCTTCTTTACCTGCTCCTGTATAACACACACAACATTCTCTCCAATTTCCCCATGAAATATTTGCATAAAATCGCCCAATGTGGTCTTTACCTAGTTCTATCTCTTTCCATGAAGAGGAAGCGAAGGTCTCATGTTCCAGAATCTCTTCCAACCGTGTTCCATAATCTTGGCCAACTGTTCTTTATACATGCTAGAAAAACTGAAGATCGGTTCCATAACAACCAACTACTTTGTAAATTTACTCCCTGTAATTTTCTGTTAATGATACTTGTATGTGTCTATATTCATAATATTGATTTCAAAAGTAAGGAAAGCATAAGTAAGGCAAGATCAGGAGGAAGGCTTATCAAATTGCAATTAGAAGGTCAAACACTTTCCCTCCACTATGTATAAAACCCAACACAGTACAATAAAAACAAACACTCAATTAATAGAAAACAATAAAAGAAAAGACCCAATTCACATGATACCAAAAAGACAAAGACACGATTCATAGAATACCATAAAAGAAAGCCCCAGTTCATAAGATACCATGAAAACAAACACCATGTTTCAAACACAATAGAAAATCCTAAAAATGCATACATACATATTCTACTCGCCTTAGCTTTTTCAAACATAGTAAAATGGAAATGGTTACTTGAACCAATGCCAAGGCTTTCTCCTCTTCATTTTACAATGCCACCAACCTCTTTACAATGAATATGTAGAGACCAATGAATTATTATTTCTTTGACTTATTATCTAGAGAACTTGTGGCCTCGTCTAGAAGAAGTAGAACGACATCTATGGGCATAGCTCGCGTAATCATTATATGTTGAAATACGCGCTCGCCCACTTGTATTCCCCAAACGAAAGAAAACTCAAATAAATTTCTCTTTATAGATATGGAGGTTGAGAAAAACACAAAATCTTCCTCGTGTGTCATAATTTCATAACCGTCTGGAAGTTGAGTGAAAAATTTGTAAGCATTGGAAGACTTAGTGGCAACAATAACCTGGTTCATGCTGGCACCCTCCTTCCTAAGAAAGATGTTTTGCTTGATCGATGTGGCGAATAGTGCAGGACCTTGACTTACTGATCCAATTTTGGAAAGTAACTATTTCAAATTGTAGTTCCTGAGTGTTCATCCTTCAAGAAAAATCTCTCTACTCAGGGGATCATAGAACCTCTCTATCAATGCCACAAACGTAGAATTATCTGAACCACTTCCTCCCACCAATGCGATGGTCTTCCTTGCATGAATGGTGAAATATCTTGGAATCTGGTTGGCATGGCCATTACGAAGACAAATTAGATAAGATAGAAAAAAAAAACACCATCAATTAATCATTAGTGGATCATTAAAAGGATTAGAAAAAAATCATGGAACAGTTTGGAAATGTTGATTTACTCTATGAACTCAATGTCAACTTGCACTTGACATTTAGATCCTCTGAAACAAAAAATGCCTCTTCTTCAAGAAAAGCTTGCCAATGTAATATGCGACGACTGTAGGAATTTCCCAATTCATGAAATCTCTGAGGAAAGGCTTCATTGTAGCTTGCCATATCCATGGCAATAACGCTTCACTTAGATATTTCACGAACTGGATGATTCCTATGCCATTAGTCATGCAGTGATTAGAGTGCAAGCCTACTGCGAAGCCTCTGGTATTAGACATGTTACCTAATTTCATATTGTAAAAATTATGTTATATTAGTCTAAAACATTATATATTGTAAACCGTAGTCTAAATTTTCCCATAAATATGTTGTTATCGATCTGTGCATTCATTTATACAATGATCAAATGGACAAATTACGCTCTTATTTGTGACGATTACAAATCTGAATCATAAGAACTGGAAAGACTTCGATGTTTTCCAATCCCGCAAGTTATTGATAAATTTGTTTCCATGAGGAATAGGTCAATAGAGATCTCTAGAGTCTCCAAAATAATATCAACATCGGCCTAGAAAAAAACCCTACCGTTGTTTTGCACAAATCTGGAAGATCTCTAGTTGATTCACAATGGTGTTGATAAACCATCATAGCTATACAAATTTCTCAAAACCTAGCTCATTTCTTCGGAAGATGAATGAGGCTCAGGCCAAATTTATAGCCAAACCATCAGAAAGTGGAAAAAGGGATGTGAGTTAACATAAAAATTGTACCTCCGGAGGCTAGTTCCTGATAGCATTCAAGTCAGACATCAGTCGAAGATGTGTAGAGGATGGAATTCTCAGAGCCAATACTAGGTTTAGGGTTACGCCTCCTCCATCAAGCAACATGATATATATGGATGTAAGGATCCTTTCTAACCCGCTCAAATTATTGAAAACTTCTTATGCCCCATCTTGGCAATAGAATGTCATAGGTCACCCTCTACCTGGTTAGAGACTAGCCACATCCAAGCCTTGGTCATTTTCTTTCCCACCAATTCTCTCCAAGAAATATTTTTTATGCGTATGTCTCTCCTCCTAGGATTGAGTCTTGGGATCAAAGCTATCACCTCCCACAACTTTGTTTTTCTCATCTCTGAACCTGCAACCTCTGGCATAGAAATATTTTCTTGCTCTACTCCAGAGTGGATTTCCGAGCCCGCTTTGTGCTTTTTGAATTCTGGGTTCTGTGCTGTGGACTGTTCATACGACTTCACCATCAAGTTTCCAGATGTGAAGCAATATTTCAAAGCTAGCAAAATATTTATTGAGAATGGCTTCTGCGACTGGTCTTTAGAACTTTTCGATGAGGTTGAAAACAATAATCCTCTATTACATGAAACAAGCGACGCTGAAGCACATGACTGTGAATTAAAACTAATTTGCATTTTTGCCTCTAGCAAGCGGAAATATTGTAGCAAAAAAGAACCCCTCCAAGAGAACATAAAAAGGAAGTGTAAGTATTATCTAGCATTAGATGCCAGCATGTGAAAAATTACACAAAATTGATTTCTTAGGTAACAATATATGATACGTTCAAGTTCTCCATATCCCCATATCAATCATGATTGTAGATCCAAGCATCATCATCCACATGCTCCTTAATAAATTGAGCCATTTCAACGCCAATATGCCCTCATAGAATTCATATTTCACAAAAATGTTGTATGTTATTATTCTTCCCATCTATTTCCAACACCCCCATTAAACCTACAAAATCCAAGGTTAAACCCTGCGGGCAGCCAGAGAAAAAGAAGAAACCAGTAAAATCCCACGCATGCAAAAATATAACAAGGAAAGAAATAAACAACACAAATATTCAATGAATAGTCGCTTGTTGTTACACATTATTTTCGTCATCCCTATGACCGTTAATGATGTAAACCTATCTGTTGTCTTCAAAGGGATCATTGGCTTGAATTACTGAGGAAAGAAGGGAGAAGAACTTTGTCTGAGAGATGAAATCATATTTTCCTTTGTAAAAAAACTAGTAAGGAGGATCGTCGCACCCTGCCTTATGTTAGGGGTGTGACGATCTCGGATCATCGCAGGATGCACTATACCTAGCCTGTGACGTCGTCAAACTCTACTCAGTTCTAGGGGTGCGACGATTTTTCGTATGTGGGAAAAATGAACATCTTCTCAATGTTTCTAGAAGGAGAAGCTTCTATGGTGAGGTGGCCTCCGATTGGTTTGGATCTTACTCACTTTTATGATTTAGTGGGATCATCCGAACCTCCTCACCCTATCCTCTTCAACTTATAAAAAGAGAGGAGCTCTCATGGAGAAAGTTAGATTGGATTGAGTTTGAGTTTTTGSAGATTGGTAGCTTGGTTAGATTGGCATTGAGTTTTTCTTTGTCAAGATAGATTGTGATAGACTTTCAGATCTATAGTCTCAGAATTCTTGGAGCAAGAAGTGTGTGGGAAGCAAGGAACTATTAGAAGGGACCTTACGACATTCTTTGGTTGTAATATCTCTTTCTATTATTTAATACAGATGAACTTTTCTTTCCTATATGAATCGTATTTGTCCATATTGTATGATTCCTTGATCACATACATAGTTTCATATCAAGTATGATCTGTTATTCTTGTCTTCGTTGGATTGTGTTCCTTTGCGGATATTTATCCATGATTCTTACGAAGGATCTTGGATTGCATTGATGAAATCAGATCTTCGATATTTAAAAGGTATGTTCTAGATCCATTTCTCATTTGATAATTGAAATCTAAGGAAAGAGTAGTGTATTGTCTTGTTTTCTTCTAGTTTCGTAGTGAAGCTAGGGGGATTGATTTGTGTCTACACTTAACAATTAGCCTAATAACAAAATTGGCGACCATACTGGGGAACATATTGTTTTCCTAGTCTATCTTGCTTTCTTTCTTTGATTTCTTGGGTTCTGTTTTCCGAGTCACTGGGAGATCCAGCTTGACTCTCTGATTGTTAAACTTCACTGGAAAAACTTTCTTTCTTTTTATTTTTTCCATTTTTCCTTTGATCGTCGCACCATACTTTGAGAGACAGTGTGACGATCTAGTATTGACGTACCCTACCCAGACATAGGGTGACGTCATCGCACTGTATTTTTTCTCTAGCTTGCGACGATCAAGGATTGTCACTCTGTGTTAGTCTATAGCCTGCGACGATTGTGAAAAAAATTGATTTTTGATGGTTTTTCTTGCCCAGATATTAGATATGGTTTTTTGGGGTGATTTGTTGAGTCTGATTACAGTCTGCTTGACAACTTTGAATCTTATTTTAGCCTTCTTTGCTTTGTTTTAGCTTGTGTGATTTTGAAATATTTGATCTCTTTCTTTGAGTGTCTTTCAGTTACAAAGCATTGTTTTTTCTTTAGAATTGTTTGGTGAAATAAATTCTTTTTCTTTTATTGAATGGTTCGTGTTAAAAGAGAAAATGTGTTTGGGTTTCTTTGTTTTATAGAGATTTGTTATTTCTTCTAGCTATCTTTGAAACACAAATTTTAATTTCTTGCTTTGCATTAGGTTGGGGGCATCTTTGCATTTGAAGTAACGAAATTGCATAGTTTTTGGCAATTTTAATCTTGAATTCTTAAAAACGATCCTATATTGGGGGGCCAAGAATCGTGTATTGGTGTACAGTATCTTAGGCTCATTTCTTAAAGATCTTGATATTGATGAGTTTAATAAAAATTTTGGGACATTGTGCATATGGGAATGATAAACGTTTTCTCCTTCTTGTAATATAGCTTTCATCGAAGTGAAATATTTGCATTCTTATTTATTTGCATTGTTTAGAGTCAGTCAAAACATCATTTAGTCCATGCCATTTTCCTCTTGAGTAACAACAACCTTAAAATAAAGCGCTTATAAAAATTGATTAGACATTTTTATATTTTATGGTAGCAAACCTACATTAGATTAGTTGTAGGGATTTGGAATAGGTGTGAAAGATAAATTTCCAAAGATGTAAAAAAACTTAGTATCTTGTGATAGGGAGTTTAAATCCACTTATTGCATTTTGTCCTAGGAAGCCCTTCTCACACAAGGGTCAAACCTGAGGTCGCATTGAGACTAGCAGAGTTACTCACCCTGCTTTGTTGGTCTTAGTGTAGAGATTGCACATATTATTGGGGGTCACTTGAAGGTATACCCACAATTATGAGTGGATTCCACTCGAGTTGATTTCGGGCTAGATACCCTACCTTTGCGCGTGGATCAAACTGTCGATTGTTTCCCCAAGCATCATTGTAGTAATTGGTAACCTTAGTGGCCTATCTCTTTAGGGTTTTTACACGAGGTGACTGTGGAGGAGCAAGTCTTCACGGTACCTGGAATCGACGTTGGCCAAACTCACTCGAGCTCCTTGGAGGGTATACCCACGATTATGTGTGGGAGCTTGCACCAAGGTGTAAGTCTGTTAATAAGGTCATCAACGTAACTTTTCCACCCGCTCTATCTCATCCCCTTCTTACATTGTTCTCACGATGTTGGATTTCATCACCAACTAGTGTGTTCATTGTGAGAAGGTTTTGTTTGTTTGTTTGCTTCCTAGATTTTTAGCATGTGTTGTTTGTTTTCCCTTACATGACTCTAGGTTGGATTTTTATTTAATGGCATCAGTTCCTGGAACGACCAATGAAGAAACCCATTTTCCAGGGGAAACTTTTGTTTTTCCTTCGTACAGGAACATTGGTCCTGCTCATATCACTACTTTGATCCTTCCAGGTCTCACATTTGAATTACAGGTATGGTTGTTTTCCACTCAGGTAATATCAAATGTAGCTAGTGATTCATTTGTAAGAACTCCCCCCCAAGAACATCAACCTCATGTTGATCCTTCACTGTCTTCACCAATAAGATCTTCTTTGCCTTCTTCACTTGCAAGGTCTTCTTTCGTTTCATCTTCTTCGCCTAGTGAAAGCTCTGAAGCTAGTAACCCGGTGGATAAGAAGAAGAAGGAAAGGAATATTAAGAAGAAGAAAAATAAGCAAGGGTTCAAGCTTCCGACCACTACCAGACATGTTGGAAAACAACCAGTTATTGATAATCGTACTGGGAGTGTTGATGATGCTAAGATCACCCAAACAACCCGTAAGCCCAAGTACCCTTGCAGGATTTATAAGGGTAGCCATCTTCTTAAGGATTTTCCTGGTCTATCCAAGGTTATAGAAGCATGGTCTACATGCCCTCGTCAACCCATGTTTTCGGCCTCTGAACAACATGTTGATGACCTCCCGTCAACTAGTCAAGATACCATTGGGAAGAATAAAAGTAGAGTCAAGTTCTCGTGTATGTTATGTCATGAAACTCACCTTTTCCCTCGTATGGACGAAGCCTCAAAATTACTGGAATACATGACTATTTCCCAACCTCAACTTCCAATTTCTTATCACAAGATTACTCTCGACCCACCTGTAGTTGATGGAATGATTAATCTGGTCCCTTCATCGGTCAGTCTGGTTGATCATGTAGTCAATCTGGTCATGTCCTTAGTTGAACCAGTTGACCAAGTGGTCAATCCAATCCCATCCTCGGTTGATCCCACTCTCCCATTAGAGAATGCAACTCAAGTGGTCGATATGATATCCTCATTGGTCGATCCTACTCTCTTGCTAGAGAGTAAACATGATAATGCTCATGTTTTTATTGTTGATACATACACTACTGTGCTGGGGGAAATTCCTCCTTCTCTCATGGAACACCCTCCAAGTAATGAGGTCATCCTTTTTTATTGGGGTGTGATAACTGGACCTCGTCTTCCCTCTCACATTCCTTTCAAGATTACAGTACAGGTTTGTGGTCTGGATGTTCCTCAGATGCTGATAGACGAAGGTTTGTCTGTTAGTATTTTTTCCTCTATTGCTTGGCAAGATTTGGGTTATCCTCAGCTTGTGCCGACTACCCAGACTCTGTTTTATTTTAACAGAAGAACCAATCACCCTTTAGGGAGCCTTCCTCAGTTTCCCATAACTTTGGGAGGAAAAACTGTCTTTATTGACGTCATGGTAGTCCAAGACCCCTTGGATTTATATTTTCTCCTTGGGAGAGATTATGTCTATGCCATGAAAGATATTGTGTCCACTCTTTTTGGTGTGATATCTTTCCCTCACAATGGAAGAGTGGTGACTATTGATCAACTTTCATTTGTTGGTCCTGACTTGACCTTCAACTTAATGACTTCCCTAAACAGTTCATATGTGCAGTCTGTATCACCCCTGCCACATGTCAATTATGTGGTGTTGTCTCCCATGCCTTCTGCTGTCGATAAAAATGACTTGGATATAGTGGTTGACATGGTGATCTCTTCGGTGGGGTTATTGGATCCTGATCTCCTTACCCCTATCGCGACCTTCTACATGTGATCCTTCCAAAGATTTTTTATTTCATCCAGTGAAGATCTCTTGGAAGCCATGTTCGAGTTTCGTCCCTTGACATGGTGTCCTTCTAGAGCATTGTCCTCTTGGAAGCCATAATCAAGAAGAGTCTTTGAGCATGTTTTTTTGATTTCAAGCTCGTTAAAAAATGAAACCAATTTCAAGGATATTTTTTGTATCTTTGTGACAACCTCGTTAAAAAATGAAATAGAGGTTGTGAGGATAGTTTTTGCGTCTCTGTGGCAACCTCGTTAAAAAATGAAACAAAGGTTAGGAGCATAATTCTTGTTTCTATGTCAAGCTCGTTAAAAAATAAAATATAGGTCTGGGGATTGAACCTGGATTTTCGATCATAGTTCTTGTTTTTGTGTTAATCCCATTAAAAAATGAAATCAATTTCCCCCCTCTTCGATTGAGTCAAGTACTTCGTTATGTATAGTATTTGCATCTTGTCTTCATCCTCCTCTGTAGTTGGATGAAACGAATCTTGGGGGGCAATGCTTTCAGCCTCTGGACTTCATGTTGAAGTTAGAGCCACTATTTTCTTAAGCTGGGGGCTAAGTACCAACCATTCCTGGATTATGTGTTGGGAAGTATCAAACATAGTTTCCTCTAGTTCAAGCTTGTGTAAAAATGAAACCAGGTCCAAGCATATATTTTCTTAGTTTTAAGCTTGTGTAAAAAATAAAATCTATCCCAAGCATAGTTTTGTTTTGTTTTAAGCTTGCGTAAAAATGAAAACAACTCCAAGATTAGTCTTTGTTATTTCTCATGCTCGTAAATCATTGAGAATGTAATCGATTAAAATTTTATCACTTTTTCAGACTCGTAAAGGTTATACCAAAAAGGAACCTCTTGGAGTTTAGTTTAAGCTCTTTTCAAACTCTCTAAACATGAAAAGGTTGTCGAGCGATCTTGTTCTTTTCATGCTCGTTAAAGTATTTGAATAAAACATATGTTGAGTGGTAGTTTATCTCTTTTTCGGTCTCTTCAGACTAACTTACGCAAAAGGACATTTTGGAGTTTCCTTTAAGTGTTTTTCAGACTCTGTAAATATGAAAACCACTGAGTTTACTTTCTTTGGACTCATAAAACAAACATCAAAAGGCCCATATGGGACCGAACCACTCCTTCCTAGGGTTCGTTAAACATAATCCGAGGGACTCATTTGAAGGATGAGCTTACAATTCAGGCATATGTTATCCTCCTCAAGCTTGTGTAAAAATAAAGAGGCACTCGCTAGAAATGGTGGGGGAAAATTAGGAAAGAAATGTATCTAAACTTGTATTCTATGGAAGAGTCACTTTTTGAACATGACACCCTTTCACTCGCTTTGTATCTAGGTTGGAAAATCTGCTTGTCTCTTGATCATACTCCTTTATAATATAACAATTTGGTCTGTGATCCCTGTTGTTGAGTCAGTATTTCCAAGACAGTTGTTGTGTCATCAATATGTTCAAAGAGAAGTTCAACCCAGAAAGCCTTCTATTGCGTTGACCATCTCTGTAGTCCTTAAGCATTCTATTGTGTTGGCCATCCCTGATTCAATCCTGAATCACTTGTTACTCTGATCTAACTCAAATCGTTTTACTCATTTCATGTCATTGATGGGGGATACATTAAGGTCCTCCTGTGATGAGTCTTTTCCTGTCGATTTCAACTCATTATCTAGGAATTAGACTTAGAAAATAATTGGTACCTTGAAACTTGCATGTCTCAATGACAGGTTTCCTTGCTTTCGACAATGGGTTTTCATTATTGACCCCTTATCGGGAGATTCCATCGAGTGTTCGATTTCAGCTCATTGATTCACATTCGTTGGATTGTACCAAAGTACCTTGGGAGTCATTGACATTAATGGTGATTTCCCTTACACTTATTAACGATATTAATTAATGATTGGTAATCAAGTGGTTTCTACCATGTTCGACTTCAGCACATGTATTCACATGGTTAGATTTATACTATAGAGTGGTGGAGATGAAGACCCTATATATTTTCTGATAGATTCAATTTGCGTTGGAGTATATTCAGATTATACTGTTGCATAGATCCATTGTGTATGTCTCGTGGCTATGTTCAAATTTGAGTCTTTAACAAATAGATCCACAGTGCATTTTTGGTGGCTATGTTCAGATTTGAGTCATATTGGCATGGATCCACAATGTATGTTTGGTGGCCATGACCTGTCTTACTTGACATGGATCTTTGCATGTCAGAATTTATGCTTTGAGTCACTTGTATTCTGAGTATGGGAATTCCTACCTCAGTGATGATATATTATTGTACTGTATTTCCTTATTTGTTGGCAGGTTTTCGACCGACATATTCCTTGTTCCCTACATAGACTCGACAAAGTATTTCAGCTATCACTCTATTCTACCTTCATACTTTGGGGGGCTCTCTGTTACACATTATTTTTTTCATCCCTATGACCGTTAATGATGTAAACCTATATGTTGTCTTTAGAGGGATCAGTGGCCTGAATCCCTGAGGAAAGAAGGGAGAAGAACTTTGCCTGAGATATGAAATCATATTTTCCTTTGTAACAACCCTAGTAAGGAGGATCATCTCACCCTGCCTTATGTTAGGCGTGTGACGATCCCGGATCATCGCAGGCTGCATTATACCTAGCCTACAATGTTATCACACTCTGCTTAGTTCTAGGGGTGCGATGATTTTCATATGTGGGAAAAATGAGCATCTTCTCGATGTTTTTAGAAGGAGAATCTTTTATGGTGAGGTGGTCTTTGATCGGTTAGGATATTACTTGCTTTTATGATTTAGTGGGATCATCCTAACTGTTGTGAGGGAAATCTCCTTACAGACTAGAAAATAGGGTTAGACTTTGCATGTAGATATGACCTATAGAAAATCTACTTTCTACCTTCGTCCCCAGACTTGAATCCCATTTCTTTTTAGTAAATGCATGGCTAGATCAACCTACCTCGTTTCAGGCATTCGATGTTGATCCCTTGTCGCACTTGATTACTTGTTCGCGGTTCTCCTTTCCAATGCTGACATGCATACAAGACAAGAAACAACTACACATGCATACTACCTATAGAATAACGGGTTAGAAATTCAAACATGTACTTAGAAAATTATGAATAACTCATGAATTGGGACGAGAAAAGTACTTTCTTTATTACTTTGAATGAGTCAACTTACAAAAGTTGAGACCGGCCACCACTCCGCGAACCTGATCCTAGGCTCCTCTTCGAATGTCCTCCAACTGCTTTGCTTTGTATATCCTTTGGCACAAGGAAGGCTAAAGGGTTGGGACAATGGGAATATGAAAATGGGCAGAGTTTCTTTGCTATATTTTTCCTCCTCCAAATGGGACCCCTACCCCTTCTTTTATAGGCTAGAAGGAGCTAGGTATTTGGACGAACCCTTGACCATGCATGGCCGAGATTTTTAGTTAACTCACCCATAGCTTTTGTGTTCCGTCTGCAACTTTCCTTTTTTCGT
>SNQJ01S0202918.1:0-16717 GCA_010110895.2 Picea sitchensis | reverse complement strand
TCCCCACCAGCATTATCGGTAGGTTTTTTATCCCCCTTACCCTTCTTTCGTTGTTTTTTCTATCCTTCAGGCTGCTGGGTGGCCTTTGGGTTAGTCGACTGCACTGTGTGTAGCTCCGACGTTTTCGTAGGGGGAGTAGCCAAAGCAGTAGTTTGGCTAGTCGTTGTGTGTTCTATAGATAACTGCCACAACTGCTTCGTCAATTGCTCAGCGGGATTTGTTTGTGCTGAACCAACAATACCATTGGCATGTGTTCCAACTCTCTGTCTAGTTTTATCCAGTATTGAACGTGGCGCATCTGGCAAGATGTTGTATAATAAACCAGACTGAGAATAGATGAGTTCAAACTATTGAGCGCTCATGATGGCGTCTTCTTCGGAGAAAACTCTTGATGTCGCGACGTCTTTGGATAGGTGTAGGACCAAAGACTTAAGGAACCACTCAAGAAGGAATGCTGGTGGGACTGACACTTTGATTAAACTCTTCCGACGTCCCCATTCTCGGATGTGATCAGAGATATGGTCCGCTATAGTCTATTCGAAATTGGAGAGCAACTCTGTGCCAACGTCGTATCTCACAGGTAACTGGAAATGGTTCAGGAAATCCATCGCCAGTTCACCAAAAGAAGAGTATCTTGAGTGATCGAGCTCATTGTACCATTTCACGACACTCCCAATCAGAGTACGTTGAAGCAATCACAACTGTACATAGTCATCTTTTAATGAGTTAGATGAGCACCAAAGATGGAAGGTAGTCACGTGATCACCTGGATCTTCGTTAGGCTTGGATTTGAACTTTGGAATGTCCGAAGGCAACTTCGTCGGCATAAGAGGCCAACGCGGATCGTGACAAATGGGGTCATTCAACAACCTTGTCAAATCTGGCAAGTGCAAAGTTGCCAGGAAAGGTAGTTTGGGTTGTTGGTGATAACCTGGGAAAAAGGGGCCCGGGGTTTGACTCACACCAGGTTGCCAGGAAAAGTTTGGCTGCTGGCCCAGATTTTGGTAGAATCCAGGGCCTTGGCCAGCGTATGGATTTTACATATGTGGAGACATCATCGGCTGATTTCCCAAATAGGACATAGATGGTTGGGCATGCATTATATTCAAAGGACTTTGGGAAGGGTTGCCCCATGTTGGTCCCATGGGGATGGGCATAGTAGTTTGTCTGGGGTTCCATTGATTGTGGAAAGAATTACCCCAGATCAACATTCCAGACGAGAGAACGGATCCCTGCCCAGAATTCCAAGGTCTTGATGTGGAGGAAGTTTCTAGGTTTGCCCCCTGTGCAGGAATAGTACCTTGCATAGGAATAGATTGTCCAAAACTGGGATTGCCCCCAATAGGGAAAGAAGATGAAGAGAAGGAGTTGTTTCCAAATGTTCCGGCCAAAGAAAATGGTGTTGAACCTACCGACATGTTATGCGAAGGTGGTCCTTGACTCCCCACTCCAAATAAACTATGGTATATAGGTTGCCCGACGGACTGCTGATTTGAGCCACTGAGTGAAGGGGACGAAGGAGGGATATGACCTCCTCCGTAAGGGAAAGCATTAAAAGGAGTAGGAGTGCCCGCCATGTGAACTTGCAGAGGAGCACTAGAGCTCCCTACCCCAGACTTGAAGTCTGTAAAGTGGAGTAGGAAAGTACATGAGTTGTACCCGAACTAGGCATCCTGTATGAGAACGAAGGGCCTGTCACACTTGGTGTGAAAGGGGTTGTGGCCGCCGCCAAAGACGGGATCAGACCAATGTGCAATGTAGAAGTGGTCAAGACCATGGTGGATTGAACTGATGATGGTGGGTTAGGAGGTGAACACTCTCCTGTGGGGACAACCGTAGTGGGAATGGAAGAATTCCCAGAGGGAGTAACAACATTTGTTTCCATTACTGTGTGCAACACTGTCTGGCGCTCGTAAAATTGGATTGGTATGATGAAAGGTGCCAAGAAGTCAGTGGTTGGGGTTTCAACCAGGCCAAGAGAATGTTCTTCAAGGTCCAAAATGGTCGATTCCTCTAGGTGTTGGTCGAGCACAATTTCTTGTAACCCGGTCGCTTCAAAAGACCCTTGTTGGTCTAGCTTTCACCTTAATGGTGGCGGGGGTGGCTCCAGTGTAACTAGCGGCAGGCCAAGAAGCCTTCGTGACTGGTGGAGCTTGTGATCCTCCACTGTGTGATAAGATCAAAGACACTCTAAGGTAGTCTAAATGCTCAAAAGTAACACACATTAAAAAAGTTCCTAGACGATAAGACATGCAAACACTAAACTAATTGGAAGAACAGTTACAACAACCAACACTAGAGAAACTTACCGGTGCGAGTGCAAATCAAACACGGAAGCACCCTCCGGGTATACTTTGCAAAGAATGGCCCGATGTCTATCCTAGGTACCCCAGTATATACCTACAGTCACCTGTTGATGTCCCTAAAATAGATAGGCAACTAGGTTGCCAGCGCGCAAACAGTCACCAGGCGGGTACAGTCAAAAGTTGGGTAGACCATAATGAGTAGGGTATCGAGCCCGAAACCTGTCAAGGGTATCAAAAGCAAGTGGTCCGAAAGACAACTGAGGACCTCAAACAAATTCGAGACCCATGAAGCCCCGTGGCAAATGCAATCAATGGAATCCCAAAACAAGCCCTCTATATGTGTTCTCCACTACGATTGGTCCATCTTTGGAGGGTTTATCTCCACTACCTTTCTGAACGCGACCTCGTGTTTATACCCTATGTTAGAGGGGGGTCCCGGATAACTTTCATGACACTAGACTTAGACACTCCCTAACTCAGACTCTAATGTTTGATTTTAAATGGCCTTGAAGAGTTTCCTCTCCAACCTAATCCAAGGCCCTAATCTTGAACTAGTTGGTGAACCCTACAAATATAAAAGTCTAGTAGATTTTAAATTTAGCATTAATTTTATGGCTTTGTCTTACGTCAAGGGGTATGAAAGTGAAACTGATGATGTGTAAAAGACAAAAGAAAAAAATGAATAAAAAAGTTGGAAACAAAATTTTTACTTAATGCAAAATTTCAACAACTTTTCAAAATAAATATTTTTAATTTTCTAAGATTTTGGACAACAAACTCAAAAGAAATTTCACTTGACTACAAGCTACTTATGATCTAAGTAAACTACAAAAACTTATGAAATAAATGACTTTTCCCTGGCTAATAATGCAGAAACACACTCTTCAACCAAACAAGAAAATGAAAAGAGATTTATTTATTTATTTAAATGCTTGATAAAGCAAAAAAGGAAAAATACCAACAAGCAAAAACCAAGAAACACAATTTTGGCCTAAACGCAGATCGCAGAGAATCACTTCAAGAAATCACACACTAGCAATAAAAAATGACTCTCACACTTGTCTAAAAACCTTAAAAAATTCTTTTATTTTTATGACAGCTTTTTAAATGAGAAAAAGCAAGCTAAAGGTAAGATTAATCCTAAGCTACTAACTGCTAAGATAGAGATTCAAATATCTGAGAGGTATAATTCTCAACAAGGGAAAGGATGACTACCTTACCCTCAACAGAAATTATCCTACACAAGCACGCTACTGTTAATCCAACAACCAGCATGTGAATGCGAGATGTATAGAGACAAAGGGCGTGTACATGTGGGCTGACCTTGTACAGGCCGCGTGTATCTCTAAACTTTGAGAAAAACTAAAAACAGTCAGACCAAACCAGGAAGAGACCACTGATATTGATAACCAAGGTCTCCTGAAGGCTTGGATACTCTTTTTTAACAGAAAAAGCAAACAATGTAAGGAAAAATTTATAAAGCAAAACAATTTGAGATAAGACTACAAACAACCAAGAATCAGATAAAATTCCAGAAAACCCCTGAGAATGTGTGATTTTGACAGGGAAGAGGATGACTGCCTCAAAAATTATTTGAACTCTACACGCTACTGCTACTTCTTCAATAAGCGTTCACACACGGGCTGTAATAGAGTAGGGTGCAGGTACACGCGTGCAGACCTTACTCAGGCTGCGTGTACCTCTGTGGGTCCCAAAAAAAAAAACAAATTCAAGCAAATAATAGAGAAAGATGGTATGGAAAACCAGACTCCCAACTAGCTCAGACCTTACAGAAACTAAAAGAAAAAACAGGCAAGAAAAACTAGTCTTTAAAACTACTCAAAAACTAAATAAAATTCCAAGAACCCTAGAGAGTCTCCCCAGTATGGTCGCCAATTCTGTAGTGAGGGAAATCTCATTATAGACTAGAAAATAGGGTTAGACTTTTCATGAAAATATGACCTATAGAAAATCTAATTTCTACCTTCGTCCCCAGACTTGAATCCCATTTCTTTTTAGTAAATGCATGGCTAGATCAACCTACCTTGTTCCGAGCGTTCGATGTCGATCCCTTTTCACATTTGATTACTTGTTCGCGGTTCTCCTTTCCAATGCTGACCTACATACAAGACAAGAAACAACTACACATGCATAATAGCTATAGAATAACGGGTTAGAAATTCAAACATGTACTTAGCAAATTATGAATAACTCATGAATTGGGACGGGAAAAGTACTTTCTTTATTACTTTGAATGAGTCAACTTACAAAAGTTGAGACCGGCCACCACTCCGTGAACCTGATCCTGGGCTCCTCTTCGACTGTCCTCCAACTGATTTTCTTTGTATCTCCTTTGGCACAAGGAAGGCTAAAGGGTTGGGACAATGGGAATATGCAAATGGGTAGAGTTTCTTTGCTATATTTTTCCTCCTCCAAATGGGACCCCTACCCCTTCTTTTATAGGCTAGAAGGAGCTAGGTATTTGGACGAACCCTCGACCATGCATGGCTAGGAGTTTCAGTTAAATCACCCATAGATTTTGTGTTTTGTTGGAAACTTTCCTTTTTTCATTCTTTTGTCAGTCCACGTGGGCTGTTTTGGGTCAGCCAACGTGTACACGCGTGCAGTAATGGAGTAGGGCGCATGGGCCTTTATAGAAGAGGTTTTTTAAAGAGTTGTTCTGCAGTGCTTTGGCAGAGAAGGGATATGAGATGGCCTGATGCCAGGTAAGCATGTTTGGTGCAAGTTATGGTTATAACACTAACCTCCTCACCCTATCCTCTTCACCTTATAAAAAGACAGGAGCTCTCATAGAGAAAGTTAGATTGGATTGAGTTTGAGTTTTTGGAGATTGGTAGCTTGGTTAGATTGGATTTGAGTTTTGCTTTGTCAAGATAGATTGTGAGAGACTTTCATATCCACAGTCTAAGAATTACTGGAGAAAGAAGTGTGTGGGAAGCAAGGAACTATTGGAAGGGACCTTACAACATCAAGACTTTGGTTTTAATCTCTCTTTCTATTATTTAATATAGATGCACTTTTCTTTACTATATGAATATTATTTGTCCATATTGTATGATTCCTTGATCACATAGATATTTTCATATCAAGTATGCTATGTTATTCTTGTCTTCGTTGGCTTGTGTTCCTTTGCAGATATTTCTCCATAAGCCTTACGACGGAGCTTGGATTGCATTCACGAAATCAGATCTTCGATATTTAAAAGGTATGTTCTAGATCCATTTCTCATTTGATAATTGAAATATAAGGAAAGAGTAGTGTATTGTATTGTTTTGTTCTAGTTTCATAGTGAAGCTAGGGGGATTGATTTGTGTCCGCACTTAACAATTAGCCCGAGAGCACCTGCTTTCACTCATGTTATAATATATTTGGACTTGGATAGATCGATCTGGTTTCTAGTCTTCCATTGCTGAAGGGAACATAGGAAGGTGCTCGATCTAAAGACCTTGACCCTAACTACATCCCAGGAGAAACACATAACTTAGCTCGCCCACCATTACAACCGATTTCTGGATTAACATATGCCAAGGATAGAACCACTCTTTACTTTCTGCGACCTATCGTCTAGACTTGACAACCTCTGCAAGAGTTGAACTCTGATTGTGCTTCAGATCAAAATGAATCATCACAAAAGTATGGAGCACTCTGTTCTTTGCATGGAAGTCCATATGCCTTCTTGGCATTAACATGTGGACTATGGTTACAAAAATCAATGCTCTTGTTTACAAAAATCAATGAGCGCATTTAAAATATTTGTTATATATGAACCTTTCACGGATACATAACCCACCGTGACAACTACCAGTCATTAGTGTTCATATTAATGATCCAGAGCTTCATATTAATTGAATTATATTAATGATCCAGAGCTTCACATACAACAAACTTCCTTTATGAAACATATTGGTTTTTTTCAAAATGTTTTTAAAATTAGATTTAGAAAAAAATATTCTATTATGGCGTAGTAAACATAAGTGAATTGATCTTTTATAACAATTTATTTAGTGGAAACTTGAGTTTTTAAATGTGATTTTCACATATTTTATGAGTTTTTATCAATTTCTATTGTATTGTAGGTAATTTGATCAATTTCCATAGTATTACAAGTAAGTAATTTGATCAATTTCCATTGTATTATAAGTAATTTTTATTGTATTGTAACTAATTGGACCAATTTTCATTTTACTACAAGTCTAAATGAATTGGCCATTTTCTAGCATCTCAAAATAATAAAAAGGAAAATCAATGTTTTTGGCTACCCTGTTCACACTCAAACATTTTTTTCAAAGACCAACAAACAACGTTGTTTTACTTATGAGCTTCAGCGATCACCCGAGGCCTTCCATCCACCAAAGATGAATTCTCCTCCCCATAATCTCCCCCTCCATCATTCCCAATCTCATTCCCATCCAGCTCACAGACACAAAGTTCCTTCCTAAATCGATTCACATTATTTGACTATTGATCTATGTCTAAGTTATGGAGTAAGGCATGTAGGTTATTGGATTTATATGCCAAATGTCCAGGGTTATGCATTGTTTTTTCATATGTGCACATGAAGAAAAATAGTTCATAAGATCAAGTTCCTCATGATAGCTATTGGAGCTGCCTTTTACAAGTTGTTGAAATGTGATTCTTGAAATCAAAAGTTTACCCTGACATATGAAGTGGCGATATTTGATATATTCCTAAGTCACCGTCGCCTAACCATTAAGCGAGTCTATCACTTGTATTAACTCACGCTATCGCTCTTTAGGAGTTACAAGTTGCAAGGTTTCCAAACTTCGATATGTGAAGTCACGAAACAGTTTTAAAATTTTACCCTCGTTAGTGTCAGGGGTAAGTCACTTTAAAACCTAGTTAAGTACCATCGGGGTTTCTCAACTCGGCGCTCACTCTCCCAAAAAACTATACCTTCGTAGCCCTGAGTCGCGAAGTCACAATTTTTATTAATTAAGCATGGGTTAATTAAGAGCTTAAGTCAGATCACGTTTTTTAAACTAAATCACATCATCACGATTTTGGGTTTTGGGGGCTCAAAGGGTAGGAGTGAATTCTCCCGATACAACGAACGCCGAAAAAGGGGGATTAAAGACTAAAAAAAGATTAATTAAAGGAGCTAAGCAGGATTAATCGATGCATGAATGAAAAATTTAATATGCACCATCTGTGGAGTAATTTTAAATGTTTTTACGCTGATTCGTGCTATGACTCGTCAAACAATTATGGCATTTATTTGGACTACGACGAAGTGACATATAGTAGGATCTCACTTTTATTGCTAAATCTTTCTTTAAGAAATTTGACCATTTGGTTCACAACGACACCAGGGTTTTAAATGACTAAGCTAAGGGGTTGCTTCATTATTTCAATTTTATTTCTGTTTTGCGCGTAGAGATTTTTTCATCAGGATAACTTTTGTCTGTATTTACAATTCTTACTATAGCTGATCTGCGTACAAAATTCTCTTTCATGGCTCCACGAAAGGCATTTAAGGCAGCTGCCGAAAGTTTAGGTCAGTGCTCCGATGTTGTTTCCGATACTTCACATCGAAGTATTAATACTGTCAAAACCTGGACATACATCTCCAACATTTTTCAGTCCGAATCAGTGAATTGTTCAGATGATTCCAGCGATAATGAGAAGGATGATTTGGCCACCAGATACAAAATCGTCATTTAGTAAGAAATGCACAAAATAGTGGCAAGACCACGACTCCTCCCCTATTATGATATGATCATATGGGTGCTAGACCATGTGGATATCCCGACCATAACTGTCATCAGCGAGCAGAAGGTGACCATTGGGACTTTTAGACCAGATCATTTGTAGGAAATGTATCAGTTGTCACCCACACCAAAATTCGCGCACAATGCCGAATTTCTGGAAGGTTTCAAGGAGAAGGAATGTGAGCAATATGGCAAAAACTTATTCGATCTGATCAGGGATTGGGTTTCGCACCCCGCAAAATTCAGGGTGGATTCTAATGGAATTTATTCAGTCTCCTCCTTAGAGCCACCATTTAGGTATATAGAAATGATGGCCTGTAGGTTGTATGGGAGGGAGGACACCACACATTGTTTTCTCCCATGGGTGCCTCTGATTCATACAGTCAGTGAAGGTCTTTCTTTCGACTGGGCCAAACTATTGTCGGATAGTTTAATGAGTCGAATTACCAAATATCGAGCACAGAAGACAAGTGGGAAAGCAACTTCATTTTTCATGTCCGTCTATATCATGGACGCCATTTGTTTCATGATGCCTTTCCCTCTAATGAGCTAGAGTTGGACTCCATCTAGTATAGATCCTATCCATGTCTACCACTTGAAGCTTTGGGAGGATAAGGCCAAAGAATTTATCTATGATATCTTCAACTAGGTAATGGTTCCACTCCATGTCGCCATTTTTGGCCAACTGCCTCCCAGGATATCAGATAGCGTCGCGACCAACCTAAGTAGCATAGCAGATTGGTATCTAGAGGTGGAAATTTTGTATATAAGGGTTTTCGGCACCTCTGTCCCTCCATATTCCATCCCTTTATTATTTCTAGATAAGCTATTGTGCTGTGAGATCGCCAGATAGTCTGTGCTCGACAAAATAAGAAAGGAGCTCAAAGGAGTATCAAAAAAGGTATGGCCACCCTTCCCTATTCGTATCGATGCATATTCCTTGTTAGATTTTGTCCACGCCAAAGCCGAGGCTATGGCTCTGGAAGAAATGAAGCTGGTAGACATTGAGTTTAAGAAGCATGACTCTAGTAAGGTTGTGAGAAATCACCTGGAAAGTTGCGGCCTGAAGAGGTATGAACAGAAGGATTCCCCGCATGGCGAAATATTCTGGGGTGCAAGGTCCTTCGTGGAAGTCCTAAGTCGAATTCAAGCCTTTCCACCTAGAGACATGGCCGAATTTTTCAAATTTTGGGAACACCGACAGAGTTGTATCCCCTATATTTTACAGGGTGAAGCCCCAGAGCTTCCAATTACAAAGAAGACGGTAGCCAAAAGTGCAAAGGACTCGAGTCCTAGAGAGGAGAAGGACCAAGGGAAAACTAGGGAGGCTGGAACCTCAGAGCTAGGAGCTGAAGTCCCCTAGAAGCAGGAAGGAAACCCCCAAAAGGGAGTGCCAAAAGAGCCGGCTACAGAAGTCACCCTGAAACAAACATCCAAGTAGATCGACAGTATGATTTCTGTTGTCACACCCTTGCAGTTCACAAAGGGGAATCCTGACAAGGGATGGATTTTCAATGAAGAACTGACTCCTATTTCTGTAGAGGATCTGCCTCCCAATGAATTTTTCTTTGATAAGAAAAGAAAGGCCATGGCAAGGAAAGGATTTTATCAAAAAGAGGGCGCAGTAGCTAAAAAATTTAAAATCATGATAGATGGGAAGGCCATGAAAGAGGAAAAATTTGCAGGGGAGATAGCCGGGATGCTAGGGGATTATTCTACAAGCAATCAATACTCAGTTGGGACTTTGATGGCCCAGTTGAAACAAAAGAACCTCCTGATCAGTAAATTGGAATCTAAGGTAGCTACTGTCGAAGAAAATGTCAGGGACGAGGTGAGAAGGAGCCTTGAGGAAGCTCAAACAACCGACCTACGTGAAATCGAGAAGCTCAGGTCTGACCTCGAGCAGGTGCACCAGTCGGCGCAAACTAGCCAAACACAGGTAAGCCAGTAGGGGCAACTGATTATAGAGTTGCAGTCAAAATTGGAGGTGGCCAAGAAACAAGTTGTAGACATAGAAATGTTCAGATCGCAGGCCGCCAAAATATGACATAAGGTACTTACGGCTCAACAAAACTTGTTGGAAAAGGTGAGAACCATTCAAAACCATTTTCGAACGATAGAGAAGGTATTATAGAACATTTCTTCAAGAGAAAGAGAAGTCGGGGTAGCACGAGTCACTTTCCAAGACGCTGTCATAGCTACAATGAAGATAGATATGGTCAGCACCTCAAAATTATCCATCGTGGAACAAACCAGAGGTAATATCCTGCTGAAGGTCTGGGAGCAGAACATATCGAAAAGCAGGGGGAAAGTTAACGAAGTGAAGAGTTTTTTTGAGGAAACATTCTCTTTAATAAGTAAAGGTTTGCTAGATATTGATAAGGAGAGCAGTGCCGGGACACTAGGAAAAATCAATATAGCTAAACATCTGTTGGACATCAAAGAAAACATGGAGGAGCAACAAGTGGAGATATTCCAGATTAGCCAGGTTGATATGACCCAAATGGAAAAGTGGCTAGTGGTTGATATTCCAGATTATGCTCCATCATCGCAGAGGACCGACAAGTGGGAAAGAGTTTACCAAAACTGGCAAAGAATTGTTACACTCTTGAAGCGAGCGACCAAGCAGAGCCTTCTAGGTTGATAGCCCAGTTGGTGGAGAGGTGCATCACTTGCACTGATCATGCGAAAGGGCAGCCTTCTAGTGCCAAATAATTATAGATGTCTTCCTGTTCTATTTTTAGAACCCAAAGAGTAAGGAGAGGAAGGTGCTCTACCCGCAGGAAGGAGGACAAAGACAAAGAAGTTTAACACATAAATTTCCCATTTTGTAACTGAAAACTTCTGGAATGATTGAGAGGCTAGCGCTTAGAAGTTTGTATAAATATGCATTTTGAAGTGAGAATACAGTGCTGGACCTTTCTTGGTCGATTGTAATAGAGACTTTCTCCCTTTTGGAAATTTATACAAAGAAATCCAAAGATTTCTGATTCCGTGAAGATTGAGTTATGAGTTTTGTTTTCTCTGTTATCTTATATTAAGTTTCATTTCACATATATATTTTTTATGAATGCTTAGCTACAATTTAGTGCAACTTCTACTGTGGTGACCAACTTTTAGTCATCTAATCACTTGCATTTTTTCCTCTGTATCGACTATCAGCAGGTACAAGACCTGTGAAGTTTTTAGATATCTATATTTTATGCTTCGTCAGATTACTTCTTGCCTTTTTATTCTTCTGTTTACAGGGTGAGATTCTCCCTTGATAGGAGCCTCGCATTGTTGACGGCTTAATGTTTTCTTACATTTCATACATAATTCTCTAAAAATTTAACTCGGTTACGGGAGAAGGCCTTTGGTTTGTGTTCTATCTTTAACATCAGATTTCGAAAGTTCTCTTTTATACGGTTAAAGAAAAAGTTGAAGTAGCATTTTAAAACCTCAAAGTTTCTTTTCATTTTCTGCTCCTCCATGACTGTGCCCTTTACAAGACAACCCAACATTGAAGCTGGCCTATCGGATCAAACCAACATCACTTTGAACCTATTTTACACCATACTTAAAACTACCATCACCCGAGTCGAACTTGAACGTTCATGGGCCGCAATTGAACGAGATATAAGTATCCAGGAACGTTTGGAAGCAAGACAGAGACAACTTAGAAATCAACCTTAGATTCCCTTTCCCGAAGGTTAATTTTTCCCCTTTTTTATCTTTTACTCACTTTCGGATGCCTAGACCCTGTACTTTTTAAGCCTTAAGTACAGACTCTAGAACAACATCTTTCTAGCACCATTGATGGGGACCAAAGTTAAGAAACCTTTTCCCTGGGAGAACGACAATTTCACAAGTTTCTACCCTTTGATGGTGAACAAAGGGTGAACACCTTTTAAAGGATTTTTCTTTTATCATTCACTTGGAGACTCCACGTTTAAGTAAGCTGGAATTCGGTCGAAGGAAGACTAGACAAAACCAGGAAGGTAAATAGACCACACCCATTTCCGATATTGAAAAAGAAATGAAAACAAGAGGTTCCCTTAAGCCAACCACTGAGGTCTACCAGCTTAGGTACACACAACCCAAAGATAAGATTCCTTTTGAACCTCTAAATTCACACGAATCCCCCCCTAAAACCCTCAACCCAACTTTAGCTCTCCCTGAAGTAAAAAATGAAATTCATCCAACCACTTCTAGCGTACACAAAGGTGAAGACCCCTCAGTAATTTTAACAGTGAGAAATATCCCTCTGACTCTTTAGTTAGATTTCCTGATCTCGCAGAGTCTCGAAGAGTATACCATACACTCAGATTCCACGCCCGCGGGTTCCCTTGATTACATCTCTTGCAAATCTGAGGAAGCAAGCCCTCACATCCCTTTTCACCCTTCTTTAGTTTTCTCATCTCTCGAAGAAGCTAAAGATTCACCTTTAGTGTTCCAGAACCCTCTGTATAACGCACCGTTATCCTATCCAATAGTATCGATGGCAGCCACCGGAGGGGGAGGTGGAGGGGTTTTGGGAGGAGGAGGTGGAGGGGCTCCAGGAGGAGGCGGGGGGGGGCCAAGGTCCACCCCTGCCTCCTAGAGTTTTCACTAAATTAGCTACCATATATGCACCTCTGGTCCTGCCTGTCCCTTTTCATGACCTTCTTGAAAACTACATGAAAAACTTACCTAGATTTATAGGGGAAGGGGACCTGACCGCGGTAGAACATAAAAATTTCTTTGATCAGTTCACAAATATCCTAGGTCTCGAACATGAAGACGTGTATTCGAGGTTATTAGCTCAGAATTTTGAAGGATAGGTATGAGCCTGGTTTCGAAGTCTACCTGTAGGTTCGATATTATCCTATGATGCCCTAGAAGACGCTTTTCTTAGAAAATGGGGCGAAAGAAAAGACCATTTGTACTATTTGACCGAGTTCGGGTCTTTAAAGCAAAAAAATTCTGAAACTGTTATGGAATTCATTCATAGGTTTAAAAAGTTATATAATAAGATCCCATTCAACGTTAAACCATCCCAACTTGCAGCTAAGGTAACCTTTGCGGGAGCCTTCGAACTCGATTTCACACTTCTGTTGAGAGAAAGGAGAGGGGCTACCTTGACCCGAATGTAAGACGACGTTGTAGAGATAAAATCTAACATGATTGCTTCTGGCAAATTAAAAACAAAAGTAGAAATGGGAAATCGAGAAATCAAACGTTTTAGGGAACAAGCGGGACCCTCAGGGCCTAGTAGATCCTCAGATGATAAAATGGATGACATGGCTAGGATAATTAAAGATTTATCAAATAAGATTTCTAGAATGGAGCTAGATCAATCCAAGGCAGATCCTTTCGTTAATAGGGAATTCAGAAGAAATCCCAACCCTCAAAATCAACAAAGACAGATTAAAAATGAAGACCAAAAAATTCAAACTCCTTTAAAAAATGAAAATTTTATAGGAGGAAATGACCTGCAAGATTTCGAGGATCTGGAAGAAGACGTGACAAATTTGGGTGACGACTGCACACAACCTTATTTAACTAAAGAAGATTACAAGAAGTCCTTGGATACTTAGCAACTGTCAAATAAATATGATGACATAAACAACACTGATGTTTCTGTCTATCAAGAAATGACCGATTCAATAATGGCCGAGGTCCAACATAAGTACAACCTCAGGCCTAAAAACAAACCCGTGTCGACTCCTCAACCCAAGAAAATTATTCCTAGAGGCAAAATTTACGAGCCTGCCCCAAAGGAGACCGAGATACCTAATAGAAAAATAAAAGAGGTAGATTCGCAAAATCCCAAAGTAAAGGAGGCTGAGACCCAAGAAAAGAAAACTAAGACCGCTGAAACACGTATACCGGTAAACAAACTCATGGAAAATCAATCAGCACAAATGAATAAGTTAGAAAAGAAGGAGTCCGAGGTTTCAACCAGAGAAATAGACAAAAGTGGGGGAGGTTTCAACCTTGAAAATGAGACAAATAAGATCAAAATACCAATCCCTCTGGTCAAATTAGCAAAGAATCCTGTGTATCGAAAATAGATAACCAAAATGATAGGTTTTTTGGATATAGAAATCCACTCTGACGTGATAAACTTGGAAGATGATAAGCCTAATATCACTTTTGGTCCACATTTCGAGGGCGCCAGAGACATCGTCGCTCCCTTCTATATTACCCTGAATGTGCATGATCGACTGTTGCATAACTACATGCTAGACTCTGGAGCCTCACATAATGTGATGCCCAAGTCTATTATGGACATACTAGGCCTCGAGATCACCAGGCCTTATGGAGATCTCTACTCTTTCGATTCAAGAAGATTCAAGTGCATGGGTATGATAAAATATTTAGTAGTCACTCTTGCACAGGTTCCAATGAAAAGTGTCCCGATGGATGTAGTTATCGCCGATATACCTCCTAAGTATGGCTTGCTACTATCTAGGTCGTGGGGAGCCAAACTTGGGGGGTCTCTTCAGCTAGACATGACCTACTCCATGATTCCCATGTTTGGTGGGCAATTTACTCGGCTATACAGAGAAACGAGGCTAGCATACACAGTGAGCGACCCACAAAATCCTAACAATTATCCTGTTTATGTTGCCGATCAAGATATAGGGAATTGTATTTTGTCTTTTGATGATGGTGTAAATAGCTGTACAGAAGACAATTACATAAATGAAAATGAATCAGGAAAGATAGATGAAAATATGTATAGCACTGGAATTTGGAAAATGTTTTTTGTCGGTGCCTTGTCATATGAAGGAGTAGGTGCAGGAGTATTGTTTGTAGCACCTGAAAATGAATTTGTTATTCCTTTCTCTTACAGGCTTCAGTGGGATATAGACTACACCAATAACGTATGTGAGTATGAGGATCTAGTCTTAGGGTTGGAAGCTTCCAAGAAACTAAACATAAAGAACTTGGAAGTATACATAGACACAGAGTTTATAGTGAAACAGATAAATCGACAATACCAGGCCAAACACCCAAGATTGAGATCTCACAAGAATTGCACCTGGGATTTAATAGAAAATTTCTTCTCATCGTTAAATGTTCATTTCATCCCACGCTCTAAAAACTTGCAAGCCGATTCATTAGCCAAATAAGCCTCAACGTTTCCCCCCCCTACAGCTTTCAAACTAAGGTACCACATAGAAGTGAGGAACAAAACTTCCATACTAGAAAACATCCAACACTGGCAAGTGTTTGAGGACGACAAACAAATCAGGAAGTTCCTTGAAATGGTGGATGACTTCGCCGAAACTCACATTGACCAAAAAACCAAAACGACCACACATGGATCATGCAAGAGGGAGAGGATCCCCAGGGGTTCCAGGAAAAGATCGCTAATCATCACATGTTAGTTTTAAAGAACAATCATATTCCAAAGGGACTAATCCCTTTGGAGAGACTATTCGACCAAAATGATATGTCCTTAAAATCTACTTTTCAACCCCAACCAGAAGAGGTTGAAGACTATGACATAGGGACCGAAGAGGAGCCTAGGATAGTAAAATTACCAAAGTACCTTCCTCCCGAGGTAAAAAGCAAGTATAAAGACTTACTCGGGCGGTATAAAAATGTTTTCACTTGGTCATACGAAGAGATGAGAACCTATGACACCACTGTGATTGAACACAAGATACCCCTAAAGCCTGGTGTCAAACCTTTCAGACAAAAACTCAGACAAATCAATCCTATTTTATTGCCCGTAGTCAAAAGGGAAGTAAAAAAACTCCTGGATGAAAAAATAATCGTACCATTGAGATACTCCGACTGGGTAGCAAACCTGGTCCCGGTTAGAAAGAAAAGTGGGGAGATCAGATTGTGTGTTGATTTTATAAATATAAATAAGTCCTCCCTCAAAGACAATTACCCTCTACCCAAAATGGATCACATTTTAGAAAAAGTAGTTGGGGCAAATAGGATGTCGATGATCGACGGGTTTTTCGGGTACAATCAAATTGCTATCAATGAGCACGATAAAGAAAAAACAACCTTCACCACCCCTTGGGGTACATTTATGTATGACAAGATGCCTTTTGGTTTAATGAATGCAGGTGCTACTTTCCAATGTGCTATGGATATCGCTTTCATCGCCGAAAGGGACAAATTTGTGGTTATCTATCTTGATGATCTGATTGTTTTTTCTAAATCTGATGAAGATCATCTGATACATCTCAAGCAAACATTTGAGAAATGATGTAGGTTTGGTTTGTCCTTAAACCCCAAAAAGTCTCACTTTGCTATGCAAGAAGGTAAATTCTTGGGCCATATTGTGTCTCAAGATGGAATTAAAATTGATCCTAAAAGCGTTGAAGCTATAGACACAATAAATATCCCTAGGAATGTAAAAGAGATTCAGTCATTCTTAGGAAAAATAAACTTTTTGAGGAGATTTATCCCAAACTTTGCTGAAATCGTGAAGTTGATCACATATATTCTAAAGAAGAACAACGAAGTGAAATGGACAGCAGAAGCCAAAGCATCATTTGCACACATCAAGAAGGTTATAAGCGAGGCACCTGTACTAGCAAGCTCTGATTATCTAAAATATTTTTTGTTTTTCTCGTTCGCCTCTGAACACACACTTGCTGCGGTACTCCTCCAGAAAAATGAAGAAGGTTTCGAGCAACCAATAGCCTTTTTTAGCAAAAGTCTTAGAGA
>SNQJ01S0202917.1:7772-24490 GCA_010110895.2 Picea sitchensis | reverse complement strand
TGATGGTAGCACTATATAAAGGGGTTCAAGCAATGTAATGAGACATGAAGAGAATTAGTGTATTTGGAGCGGTAGCTCAATAGGAGGATGCCCCCTTGAAGAGGCAAGTGAACAGGAGAGAATCCCTTCCATAATAGGATCCATTGTATAGTGTTGCCCTACCTCAAGGGTTTGATGGTATTAAATGAGATTTTGCATATTGTTCTTGTATATCTGTTCTGGTGCTTTTGTATTCAGTCTTTGGTTCTTAACAGTCTCTCACACATGAACAATTCATACCACATACCTTGTAAATTTTGTTGGTTATCTGTTACTTACTCTTCTTTATTGACCATCTGAGTTATTGACCCAGGGTTCATGTCTTTCAGGTTTCCAACAAAGCCTCTAAAACTATCGGCCCTCCTGGTAAACCAGAAGGCAACATAGTACACAGGATGCACTAAGAAGTCTCTCAGGAGATAACTTTAAATGGGTGGTTGTAAGACTCAGGTGTTTACAACCTAGGATTGAGTATGAGATATGGGTTTGTTATTCAGTACCATGCACTACGAATTGTGATTGCAATCTATTGTTATTCATGGTCACTCACTTATCTACCACAGTTTATTTCTCGAGCAACACAATTGTATTCCATAAAATTATATTAACTCATTCATTAAATGTACAAATCAACTGCTGAAGAAAAGTAAAGACATACATGCATTCATCACATTACACAGATATTACCGTGGCTCACCCCCTCCTGGGATACATCCATAAAGATTTGGCTCTTGGATCTTTTATTATGGTAGTTCTGCATCTCCATCGCCACGTGCTTACACTCCTCCTCAGATGGGTAAGATCTATGATCACATCTGGATCCTCATCCTGTGATCTAATACTCAGATCTTCCTCCTCTTCTTTGTTCTTAGCTCAAAAAATTACAAAATAGTTCATCAAAATATTACATATCGCATCGACTCGTACATATTCGACATGAACAATACATAGAAAAACTAATTAAGAACCAACCTTACACAACAAAACTGGAACCCTCCATTAAACCTATGTATCTATATTTATATCTATCAGGCTCTTCAACCATTTACAATGTATTACAAAAACCCTAACCTTACCAATGTTAGGTCTTCCTCCCATGTGCGCGTGTTGTTCTTCCTCCCAGCTATCGCTTCCCTTGTACATGCTTTCTTTCATGCGTGTGTGTTGTGTTTCTCTCCAGATGTTACTTTAGTTTCTGCACGCTTTCTTTCCCCACGATCATTCTTCTTTCCACTTCGGCCTGCTGCCAATAGGCCCCAAACACTAACATGTGACTCGTCCCGAGTCACCTAATCCTTCTGAGCTTCCTCGATCTCCTTGGTGATCATGTGGAACTTTTCCTTGAGCTCGGCTGCTTTTGTCAGTGTTTGTGTGGTATTATCTTTGATGGTGTCCACTACCTGAGTTTCCACTTCATTGCTCAACAATCCCACACATTCTGCCTGGGTATGTGTTATCTATGTTTTATCTCCTTCTGCTACCCGTTCTTGCAACGACTCTATTTGAGCCTGGTGCTCCTATTTCTACATTTGCACAATGATAAGTTCTTCTTGCATCTTCTTAATCTCTTGCATCCCTTTGAATCATTCTAGGATTGGTATGGTCTTCTTCCTCTACTTGAGCTCTTGGATCGCTGCATTGATCCTTTCCTCTTCCTTGTCCCAACATTGGACCTGTGGATTCTCCTCCAACCTTGTCCAAAGCTGCGTTGCTTTGTCGAACAAGTCAGTTGATGTGCTAACATGTTTCTCTATCTCTTGCAACTACGTTGTTGCTTCCTGCTTTCTTTGCTCCTTCATTGTTGGTGGAGTGGTTGGTGTAAGCTGCTCTTGGAGAGTCTCGAGCTCCTTTTGATATTGCTCGATGGCCTGCTCAATCTAATCGATATTTTCTGCTACGGGGAGTTCGTTTCCTTGTGCAATGTTTGGAAGTTTCTCAAAATTCCTCCCACTCTTTGTTCCAATTCATTCCTATATTCTTTTTCCTCCTGAGTTTCGAGCTTGGTCTGCTCGCAATATTTGTCCAATGCCTCCCGCTTCTTTGTTACTTGCTGTAGCTTGAATACTTTTCTGTGTGCATGAGATTGTACCTCATGGTCAACGCTCACCTATCACTTGTATAGTTCCCTTGATGGCATCCATGTCAAGACTTATTAGATGTGGTTTAAATCCTTCAGGGGTGTCTACCCCATGATTTCATCCCTGTTCAACATCTTAGGTGTGATGTAAATCGTTTTGTTTTCATGTGGCATTGAGTGGATTGGGTCTCATTATTCTACCTCCACTCTTTTGTTGGTCTGTGGTGTTGATGGCTCTATGCCTCTGCTGTTGCTTGCTATCTGTACTTCCTCGAGTTTCTTGAGGAACTGCCCCATCTCTGCCAGTTCTTTTTGCAGTTTATCCCTGTGATGTGTTTCATGATCAAAGTCCTCTGCTAGACAATCTTGGACCATTCTAGCGATCATTTCCCCATCATCCTCCATGATCATATAGTCAGGTGATGTTCATTGTGCCTTTGCTTTCTTGTGCATGCCTCCTATATATGATATTGATCACTTAGTTCCCCCTGATTCTTGTGTATTGGCATTTGGGGCGGTGTAGTCTCTTTCTTCCCCTTCTGGGTTCTTGTCTTGTTTGACCCTTCGTCTACCTGAGTCAGCCTGCCTTGGCCCGTTATTGGTTTCTTGGGCACTTGGATTTCCAGGGGTTTCTTTTCTGCTTGCTTTGCCTCTCCTTCTGATGTTCGTTCTGGGACTTCCTAGATAATGGTTGAGATTCTCCATTCATCAGGCCATTTGTTGATGACCATGTCGATATCACCCTCTGTGATGTAGTAGCACATTTGTAGCCACTGTTTATCTAGACCCTACCTTGGTTGTATCCACATTGTTTGTCATGTGGCCCGAAAGTGGGTGATGTCTGCATATCGCGCGATAGCCTCTGGTGTTATTCTCCATGATCGACTAATAGCTTCATGTATGTTGCATAGGTATGCTTTAAATATGACTCCATTCTCCCTCTTATGCCTGGCCTGTGGCCCAGATCTCAGTAGTAGGTATCTAGCTCTCACTGGCTATGGTTTGGTACAACACATTACATACCTTGGTTCCCGCCATCCCATGAAGGCTATTAAGGTGATGAGCCATGAGTAATGGAACTTTGTGCCTAGGTCCTGTCCATCCTTCCAGTCCTCTTGAAATAAGTTCAATAAATATTGTGCCCAACTCATTGAGGTGACTTCAACACATTGAGGTGCAACTACAATTACTCCCGCTGGTAATTCGACTTTGCAACATTTTCTTAGCAATTTGTAGGCTAATATCTTTGTGCCTAATTGTGTACCTGCATTGTTGATTCATTTGATCATGATGCCTCTCGTTCCCCTAGAGGTGCCATACTTTTTATTCATTTCCTTTGCCAGTGTTTTCTCCTTGGATTTGTCATCTAGAATCAACGTGGGATCCATACCCCGAGTTGGTAACCCTGTGATTTGTGGGATAAGCTCAATAGTTATGGGGATGGGTTTGTCCAACCATATGTCCCCTCCATGTGTGACTGCTAACAACTGTTTGACGTAGGCTGTCGTGTACTGGCCTCTTACAAAATGTGGTAGGGTCAGCAGACCTAATATTCCTGTTTTGTCTAGCCCTGTTGTTCACTGGTATGGTCGGGTAATCTCTTCTCCCATTCAGTTTGTGCCTATGGTCTCTATAAAGACCCTCCATGAAAGTTATGGGAACTTGGTTTCATCTGATATATCATGGTCTGAATATTTGAGCTTCTCAGCATGACCCAATACCTCTGGTTCTACCTATACTTCAGCTGGTATACATGGTAGAACAATTTATGCTGCAGGCTTCTTGCGGGGTGAGCTCGTAACTGTACTCTGTCTTCCTACTGTGGTGGCTGGGTCAAAGTTCCAACAACTTCCAGTTATTCCCCCATAAGCCATTCTAGCCAAGTTGAGGCATATTCAATGGTCTCCCCTGTTGGTTGACCTAAGAGGGTCGTTTGAGACTTGTTTGGTTGCACTACTGCTTCCAGATTCTGTGCCATTCCATTAGCTTCCAGGGCTGCTTCTGTGCTTTCTGTTTGCACTTCCTTTTGGGTTTCCTCTTTCTCGTTCCGAGGCTCCTGTGCTGCTACTGGCATATCCACTTTGATGGCCTATTCTTGTGGTTGTTTAATTTCTTCCACAATTGGTGTAGAGTTCATCGGTATCGTCTCTGGGGATGGGATTTTGTTGATATCGACAATCTTCGACTGTTGCTGGTCATTTTCTTCAACGGTCCTCATGACCTAGTTTGCACCCTAGTCAGCCTGGTAGTCTGGCCTACTTCTGCTGGCTTCGGTGGTGCCATAGTGGTGACTGTCAAATGTTTGCTGATTTCAAATAACTTCTATGAGATCTTTAGTCTCTCTCTATTCGTTCTAGCTGCTATTTCTCTCTCTCTCTATTCTCCTTTCGCGAATAGACTAGTTTCTCCCATTCTCGCGTGTTGTATGGGCTTGTCATGAAGCTTGTCGAGAACACTTCCTTCATTATGCATTTAATGTACCATAACTATGGGTTCAATGCATCTGCGACGGTTTCGTACTTGTCATTACGCTTACTTTTTCGTCTCCAGTTGACATGATTAATGTGATGTTCCATCGGTCCTTGTCGTCCTTTAATTCCACCTAGTGCTTTCCTATCATCCTGCTTTTGTCGAATTTCTATTTCCCACTTGTTTTCCCTTTGTATGTAACCGTTGTTTGTGCCTTTTCCAAATTTGTTTTTCCAATTGCATTTGGCCTTCCTATTTCTGGCGTACTACGCCTTCTTTAGTTTTGTTTCCTTTTTGCTCTTTTCCCATTTTTTTTTTTACTGCACGGTGGGTGGTCGACTGTCCTTATACAGTTTCATTCGAGTCCTGTTGATCATTCATCTGATGTCTGCACCTACTAAACCTCTTAACTTTATAGCTCCTCCGTCTATGACAAATTTTACTTCATATGTTCCTAACCAATGCATTCTGAGATTTCCCGGGTGCTAAAATGATTTGTTGTCATACATTAATACTAGATATCCTTCCTTGAACGTTTTCTTCTTGATGTGTCGATCATTCCAAGCTTTGTCTCTTTATTTTTGCACTTGTTGATGGAATCCTGATAGGATTCGGTCTTCCTCCATGTTCAATAGCCGATTCAGTCTTTCTTGCATTGTGCCTCGTTCTGTCATTTGTGTGATAGCTGCTATGTGCAAGCTAGGTACTAAAAATTCTAATGGAATTACTACTTCTTAGCCATAAACCAGTTTGAATGGTGTGTGTACTGTCAAATTTTTGCATGTAGTCATGTATGCCCATAATACTTTTGGTACCTTGAGGTCCCAGTCATCTCTGTTGACGTTACATATCTTTGTTAGTGTGTTCTCCATAATTTTATTGAAGGCTTCTACTGTGCCATTTTCCTGTGGATGATACAGTGTGTTTTTCTGGTGATGGAATTCAAATTATTCATTCATTGTGAGGATGGTGTTGTTTATGAAGTGTGTGCCTTGGTTGCTCATCAAGAATCTTGGACACCCAAATCTCATGATTACTTGTTCAAACAAAAAGTGTGATGCTGACTCTGGGCTGCAATATTTTACTGGTGTGACTTTCACCGATCTTGTTAGATATTCCGTTGTGGTGATAATGTACCTTTCCCTTGTTCTTTTGGCTGGTGGGTTAATTGGTCCCACAAATTTGATTTCCCATTTTTCAAATGATTGTAGTGTTACTTGTGGTTGTAGTGGCATCTCATCTCTTCTATTGGGTTTGTCTACCCTTTGACAGGCATCGCATCTCTGACAATACTCTTTCGAGTCTCTGTGAATTGTTGGCCACCATAGTCCTGCACATAGTACCTTATGCATGGTATCTTTTCCTGCATAATGCCATCCTTCCATTCCCTTGTGGGCTTATGCTAAAATTCTTGGTCGTTCGTGCTCTAACATGTACCTTTGCAAAATGCTATTTGCGCCCATCTTGTATAAATGAATTGCAATCAGATGATAGTAGGCTGTGCAAAATACTAAGTTTTTCTTCTGCACGATGGTGTATTCATGCAGCAAAGTACTTGTGCTCAAGTACTGGATGATATTTGCGAAGTAATCATCAACAATATGTACCGAGAATAACTGTGCATCCGAAAAGTTGTCTTCTAAATTCGTAGGTTCTTCTGCATTTGTGACCCTTGATAGGTGGTCAGGTCTTGCATTTAGTTTTCCTGGTTTAACTATTACTTCAAAGTCGAATTATTGAAATAATAGTAACCATCAACACATTATCCCCACCAACACTGGCTTGTTGACTAGGTATTTTGGGGCCGAGTGATCTGTGAACATCTGAAAGTGTTTTCCCAACAGGTAATCTCTGAACTTCTATAGTGCATAAACCATGGCCAGGCCTTCCCTTTCTGTCGTGTTATAATTATGTTCCAAGTCTGATAACTTCTTGCTTGCAAATGCTATCGAGTGATCCAAGTCTCCCACTCCTGGATGTGCTGAGATAGCTCCAAGTGTTATGGCTGAAGCATCTACATGCACATGGAATGTCTTTTCCCAGTCTGGAAATACTAATATCGGTGCGGTGACCATCTTTTCCTTTAGGGTATCCAAACCGTGTTAAAACTCGTCATTCCATTGACACTTTGTATCCTTTCTTAACAACTTTTCCATTGGTTCTGTGATCTACGCATATCCTTTGATGAATTTCCTATAGTATCCTATGTGTCCTAATGTCGCTCGTAGCTGGCGGACTGTTTTTGGTGCTGGTAAGTTAACAATGACTGCGATCTTTGTCAGATCTACTAATAATCCTTGTTTACATACTATATGGCCCAATAGTATCCCAAACTGTGTCCCAAATATGCATTTCTTGATGTTCAGTGATATATGGCACTGTCTGCATCATTCTAACATCAGTCATAAAACTTCCACATGGTTTTTCAATAGGCTATATATTGTCCAGTCATCCAGGTATACTTCAAGACACTGATGGATTAATTCCTTAAATGCTGCAATGACCACTCTGGAAAATATTGCCGGTGCATTCTTCAGTCCAAACGACATGACTGTGTACTGATAAGATCCCCATTCTGTCGTGAATTTGGTCTTATGTCAATCTTCCTATGCTATCTTAATATGATGGTAGCCCGAGAATCCATCAGTGAATGAGTAAGATTCATGTCCTCCCATGTTCTCTAACACTTCGCTTGTGAAAAGTGTAGGGAATGGGTTGTGTAGGCATGCATCGTTCAACTTCCTCAAGTCAATGCATATCCAGATTCCTCTTCCATGTTTCTTGTCTTGCACTACTATCGGACTTATCCATTCTGACTCCTCAATTGGTTCGATGATGTTGGCTTCGAGCATCCTATCAATTTCGTCTTTAAATTTTTGTTTATATATGGGGTTTAGTCTGTAGGGTCGCTGTCTGGTAGGTATCACGTCAAGTCTGAGTGGTATCTTCATTTATCCTAGTTCTCCGGCTATACCCTTAATCTCTGTGAATGTTGCAAGAAAAAGGTCGCTATATTCGTGCAACAACTCTATGATGATTTCTATTGTTTTCTCATCCCAGTAATCTTCAATGATGTCCATTTTTGGATGTTTTGTTGTCCTGATGTTAACTTTCTTTACCTTGATTGGCGTGGAAATGACTTCTAATTCTATGGGTGGTCCCTCCACATCTCTTTCAACTTCTACATCATCAATATGAATATCGCGCGGGTTCTCTTCATCCAGTGCTTCCTCCTATACATGGTAACATGACAACAGTTCCTTGACTGTCTTTTTATTCCGATGTTGCTCTTCTGTGATAAATTATATTTCTAGTTCTTTGATGAATATCACTCCTCTGATTCATTTGAGGGATGCATCTATATTGGGATTCTCATGCCTGAATGAGAAAGTGATTGTGAAGTTCTATTGTAGTGTCCTCCATGTCATAGTTCCTTTGCACAATTCCTGGTCTGTATACCAGTTCGCTGGTATTCCTTCTAAAGTATGTATAAAGTGATGGGGCCATTCCTCTAGTGGTGTCATTTTCCACTGCATTTTGCACTTCTCCAAGTGTTCCTCTGGTGTCCCTTATCCTTCATACTTCTGTTGTTTATTGTTTTCTTGTTCTTTGCTGAACCTTATGTGTAGTAATCGCTTACATTGATACCAGTCTGTGATTGTCTCTTTATGTGCACCCCACCATCTTGCAGGTGTGGCCTTTAGTGCTAAGTTGAGTGCTAATAGTCTCTGATTATGTAATACTTCGTCTTCATATTGTGTCAAGAATGTTTCCAAATCATTTAGTCCATGGAAACTTGATGGTTCCCTGATTTCTGTGCCTACCCACCTTACTGCGTTGTCTATTCTTGCACATCTTCTCATGGATACTTCATGTACTCTCTACTGCTAGTTTTCTATCCTGGTGTCTAATTCTATTGCACATGAAGTAATGTTCCACCAACTGAGTACCCCATCTGCAGTTGGGTTTACGAAATCCTCATCGCACGTATTTGTTCTTTACAACCGGCCTATTTCCTCTAAGTCCAGACAAGTGGGTTCTACGAACCTCTCCCCTTCAGATGGATCTAATGGTGCTATGACCCTGTATTCTCTGGATTAAAATGTTATTTTTGGGGTTTTCAAATTGATTATGGCTTGGTTGTCAAATTCTCAATCCAGACCAAGCAATGTCGGGTAAGGCATTGTGTTGTCTACTATTTCAATGACTTCGAAGTCTGGTTTAGTGCGTACTCCATCAAGATCTAATGTCACTCCTTTCAGTCTACCTATTGGTAGGACCCTATGCTGGTTTACTAGTTTCAATTGGACATTTGAGTATCCCAATGTTGGCTCTCTTTTGCATTGCCGTGTCTTCTTTGGTAATACATTCACTTAGGATCCTATATCTAGTATAATGTCTCCCATGTTAAAGTCCCCAATGTTAGCATTCAATCTAAATTCCCTACTTGTTCTTCTTCTTGTGTGTAGGTGGTTAATGGTTTTTTGTTTTGGCTTTTCGTTCGTCTCACTGCTACATTTCTATTGTATGTTTTGCAGTATTTTCATAGATGAAGGATCACATAATACTTTCACACATGATTGAAAAAAGCCTTTGATTGTACTTACTTTTTCCATGGGTTTCATTCCGTTGGTATGATCTAGTGAGGGAGACATCTCATATTCTAGGGCTTCCTTGAATGGCTACGCAATTGAAGTCGACATTGTGTCCTCCTGAAATTCTTGTTAGGCTTCTTCAAATATCTCCTTTTCCTTTTGCATGTCTAACTGCTTCTTTGGTTCATTGTTCCTCTTTACCCATTGGTTATGTGCCAGTTCCTGTTGAACTACGTCATTTCCTATTTTCGTTCCTCCACGAGTGACTATATTGATGTTTCATCCATCATCCCTTGCTTCGGCTGAAATCCACTGAACATTCTGATTGTTCTGGTTCCTCTTTTCCCGAATCTTTACTAGTAGTGTCAGACATTCCTCTGTATCATGGTCCAATGCACGAAAATACATACAAGTTGCTGGTGGAAGTGGACATTCCCGTGCATAATGTCCTGGCTGCTAAGAATTGTGACATGTGACTGGTCCTCTACCTCATCTAAAACCTCCTATGGCTCATCCTCCTCCTCGGTATCCTACTTGATCACATCTCGATGCATTATACTGTGGTGCCTGATTGTACTGTGTGGTATTGTACTGGGGCTATGTTGGGTTGTACTATGGCTGGACGTTATTGTATGGTTGCTACATAGTATTATACTATGGTTGTGCAGTGTTGTATGGAGTTGGGGCTTGATTGAACTGTGGTGCTGCTTGCCCAGTCATCATTTCAGCCTATAGCCTATATGCATATGATGTTATTTCCCACATCATCTCCATGGTTCTATAATATTTATCATCGTGGCCCACTGATTTGCAAAAGGTGCAGTATGAACTCTTTGGGATGGTATGGTATTTATGCATCATCGTGCAGTGGTAAGGGTTGTGACCCAATTTCTTGCATATTTCACACTAGAGTCCTCCCTGTGGTAACGGGTTTGGCATACCCGCTTCCATATACTGCGCGAATGTTGGGCATTCATTCTTGTGGTGTCCTTCCATCCTTCATGTGGTGCACTAAATGACTTCTCCTTTGCCCTTGTTCTTATTCTGGTTCAATTGAAATGTTAGATTCTTCAAATCCTCCTTCAATTCTTTGATATTTGGGTCCGTCTATTGGTACTGGTTCTCTTTCAGTTGCAAGGCTTCCTGCAGAGCCTCTTCTTGTGTCTGAAACTTCTATTGTCGTAAAGGATATTTTAAATGTGGTAATAATGAGTTGACAAACAGGGGTTGATGCTGCATATCGGTCACAAGGTATTTGAGCTTTACCTTCAATTGCTTGAATCTCTAATCAATCTCCCATATAGATTCTCTTGGTTTCTATCTGATTTTGATCATCTCATTCATGTATTGATCCTCTTAGCTCAGCTTCTGGAACTCGTTGATCAGTAGCTTCTTAATGTCGGTGAGTGTCCTTGTTGTTCTTGGGGCATTGTTCATGTCTAGACTCATGTACTAGTCTAGTGCGCGGTCTCTTAGCATAATTTCTAGTTGCGCGTGTTTGGTATATTCATCAGTGATTTGTTTTGCTTCCTAGATCTTTGCACAAATGAAAAAGTCCTTCTCAGGGTCTTCTGCTTCTTCTCCCTAAAATTCTGGTAATCAGATAGTGGGATCGTGTCCTGTCATTATGAATATTGAACTACTACCTCCTCTGCACAGTTTAGATGGTTGATTAGTGCTCCCTAAACTTGCTCCTCCAGTTGTTGCTCTGTGTGTAGATGTACTTCCTGCTGTCGGACTTCCTCCGAACTTCGGTTGTATAAATGGTGGTGTTCTCTTTTGTGTATTAGTTGCACATGGATTTATGGGTTCCAGACTGATATTAATATGGATAGGATGGATTCTTTCTCCTCCCGTTCTTGGACCTCTTGTTTTCCTCTCATATGTTGTGCACAGGATTTCCTCAATCTGCTCCATAGCCCAAAGATCCTCTACCTCTTCCTCATCACTCTCCAAGCCTTCCCTCACAGCTACAACTCTCTTCTTGGTATTCATTTTGTATTGGTAGGGTACTCTGCTATGCGTCTTTCTGTTGACGCCAAGATCCACTTGATCTGGTCATCGTCCATCATGATCGGGTCCAAGGGTTCCTCCTCCTACTTGCCTTTGTCCTTACCTCCTTCCATTTATCCTCTCTTTGTCAGTGCTTCCCCCACTTTCCCCATGTACGCAGGGAAGTTTAGCTATCTGATTCCATTGTCATTACACCTTTGTTATATAGCAACATCTTAATAGAAGTATAGAGTGATTGAATGTACCTTCCTCGAGGTCCACGTAGAAGTTCTTGCTCTGCTATGATGTATGACTTCGTTGTGTCGACTGCAAACTTTGTGATGAAGCCTGCCACAATACTGTCAAGCCAAGCATCTACTGCGTGGGGGAATTTGTTGTTTACCTGTTGTAACTGCTCAATATGTACTAGAGTCCAATCTAGCTATCAAATCCGGTTTGTCGCATGGTTATCCTTCAACCTTAGTATCCACTCCTGTAGTAGATGCGGAAAATCACAAAAAAAGACTTCGTGTAAATAAGTAAATACGCATTTGTCCATATATTTGCGAGTTGTGATCCTAGGGTTTCTATTGTCTTTTTGTGCAAAGTCTAGTTCTTTGGTTCTCAACCAACCTTCAATTTCCTCTTTTGTGGGGTTCCACGGTGTCAACATTTCCTTCTAGTGGCTCATTGCTCTCTTCTTTTCTTCATTCTCTTCGTGCTCAATCTATCTCATCTACTCAGTCCTTTCTTGTTCCTATTAATGCGACATCATAACCATTTGTTGGTTATTTGTTACTTACTCTTCTTTCTTGACCATCTGAGTTATTGAACCAGGGTTCATGTCTTTCAGGTTTCCAACAGAGCCTATAAACTATCAGCCCTCCTGGTAAACCAGAAGGCAACATAGTACACAGGATGCACTGCGCAATCTCACATGAGATAGCTTTAAATGGGTGGCTGTAAGATTTAGGTGTTTACAACCTAGGATTGAGTATGAGATATGGGTTTGTTATTCAGAGACATGCACTATGAATTGTGATTGCAATCTACTATTATTCACGGTCACACACTTATCTACCACAGTTTATTTCTTGAGTAGCACAATCGTATTCCATAACAATATAGTAACTCATTCATTAAGCATACAAATTAACTGTTGAAGAAAAGTAAAGACATACATGCATTCATCACATTACATAGATATTACCGTGGTTTACCCCCTCCTGGGATACGTCCACAAAGATTTGCCTCTTGGCTCTTTTATTATGGTAGTTCTGCATATCCAGTGCCGCACACTTACACTCCTCCTCAAATGGGTAAGATCTATATGAGGCGAACTAGATCACACCAGGCTCCTCAACTTGCAATCTAATCCTCAGATCTTCCTCCTCTCCTCTGTTCTTAGCTCAACATCTTACAAAATAGTTCATCACAATATTACATATCGCATTGACTCGTACATATTCGGCATGAACAATACAGAGACAAACTAATTAAGAACCAACCTTACACAACAAAACTGGAACCCTCCATTATACCTACGTATCTATATTTATATCTATCAGGCTCTTCAGCCATTTACAATGTATTACAAAAACCCTAACCCTACCGACGCTAGGTATTCCTCCCATGTGCGCATGCTGTGTTTCCCTCTAGCCGTTACTTCAGCTTCTGCATACTTTCTTTCCCCACGATCATCCTTCTTTCCACTTCATCCTACTGCCAACAAATGCTGACAATCGACTTAAGGAATTCCTTAAGTCAATTTTAAGACATGAATCCCCCCTAATTTCCAATGGCATGATATGCTATCAAACACATTTATCAAAGGTCATTAGTAAATTTTCTCACACAACATAATATCAAAATATATTTAGTACTTAATCAATGTTACCAGTAAAACTTAAATGTTGATATATAATACCTTCATAAGATTATGAAAATCATGTGTTTTAAATCTTGTGATATGCACATCAACTGTAAAATATTTATCCAATTATGACCCATAGTCAATAGGTTTCCTTATTGAACGAATGGCATTTTTTAGGTGGTCTAGATCTGTTTTTTTTTCTCAAAATCCATGGAGCTTCGGCATATGTTTCATTTTCCATGTTTGGACACAAATGTCTTCTATCAATTTTGGTACGCGAAAGAGAAATATCTCTCCTCTAAGAAAATAAGTCCTTCTCTTTTTCTGATATATGTCGAAATATAGAATCTGGGAAATTTTTGAAGATGTGCATAGGATATAATAGGTGATATATTAACAGATCCTTCCAGTAAGGGATCTCATAAAATATGGATTTCCTTTTCATTCCTTCTCTCATATTAACTAGAACTTGTTTTGGTTCTTCAATTGAATCACCCCGATCAATAAAATCCTCTCAAGCTTTCAATTCAACATCTTCATACTTCTTAAGCCAATCACCTGGACCCATAATCATGGGAAGGCCTCTATTTTCAACTTTTCCATCAAGTTGATTCTTCATATGATTTCTAAACTTATGATTTGTTGGTAGAATTATTTTTTTGTTTGTGTAAATAAATTTATTTAGATATTTAGAATACCTCCCTTGAAATTGATTTACACATCTTGGACATGAAAATTTCCCCTTTGTTTGAATCCCTGCAATTCAATAAGTAATGTTAATAACATCATAATAATAGTATGAAAGTTGGGATGAAAATAAATTATGAGTGTGAATACGTAAATATTTTATCTTACCAGAATAGACACCAAGTCCTAGGAAATCATGAATAGTCCAACATAACACACCATACAACATGAAGGAACTATTTGATGGAGGACGTGATATGCCATACATTCTTATGCCTTTCCATAGTAATTGCATCTCATCAATAAAAGGCGCAATATAAACATCCATATTTTGAACCTGATGTTTTCCTAGAACAATGAGATTCAACATAAGGTGCTCCTTTCTAACACTCATCCATGGGGGAATATTGTATACTATCAATCTGACTAGCCAAACACTACAATTTGAGCTGAGGAATATTTTGAATAGTATACTATAAGAAGAGGCTCAAAATAAAAGTTAGTAGCATCTTTGTGCTAAGAGTTGATCTATGTGATAAAATTGCAGAGATGAGTGCAAGTATTGTAATTGATAAGTGCATGGATTGTTAGGAGGATCTGTGCTAGATCTACTCGGGGAAGGAGGATCTGGCGAGGTGCACGCAAATATCTTGTCCTATGTAGAGTAGGATATTGATAAGCTTTGTGTTGTAACCTGATTGACTAAGCTAATATAGAAGAAGAGTTGGTGGACGTAGCCCCAGGGTGGGGGTGAACCACGTAAATACTGTGTGTTGTGCTTTGTGCTTATTCTTAGATGTTTTGTATTTCTAAGTGCTTATATTAGATTGGATAGATCTATTCTTGCTTTGTTCTTCTGATATGTGAATGAATGTTAGATCTGATATATATGAAGATGCTTAGTGTTGATTTACTGGATTTGATCTGTTTTACTCTTGCTAAGTGCTGGAATCTTAGATCTAAGTGAATGTTGCGATGCTTTATACCTTATACAAAGTATAATAATGAATGTATATTGATGAATGACCTATGCTAAGTGATTTCTAAGTGTTGAAATCAGATATTTGTGTCCCAGCTAAGGTTGTAGACACCTGAGTCTTGCAACCGCCCCTGCCTCTACCTCGGGTGAGACTTCATTTTCTTCGCAGGTGTTGCTGAAAGGGCCGATAGTTAGGGTTTTGTTGGTGTGTTGTTGTAAGTGTTGAAACTTGGGTCTGCCTCTGTCCCAACAAGGGTCATATCATGTAGTTGTATCCCCAATATTGAAACACCTCATACACTCTAGGTAGTTGTTGATCATTGGGCCAAGTGAAATATAGTCGACGATCAAATATATCTTTGTAAATTGATCTCAAACTCAGGGGCAGGTCATCATCTCCATCACATTCATTCTTATAAGGTATGTAGTCCACCTTCCCCTTGTCTTTAAGCAAATTATGCATCTTTAAAGTGGTTCTTGTTATGTTACTTGTTTTCATCAAATCTTCATCTTCAAAGATGGTATATGTGCACATATTTTTGTTAGATGTATCATTTGATAAATGATCATCTCTCTCTAGGATAGAATTTGATGCTCCAAGAAAATTTAAACCAATAACTTTATCCTACAAGTATTAATTAAGAACAAAATTAATTATTTAAATAATATAAAACAATATTTAAAAGAAGTATACATATTATTTATATCAAAATGGAAAATTCCTTACCACAATTCCTATTGGATTTGAATTGATTGTAGGAGGCATACTACCCACTGGAAGCTCATTATATATGTAATGTATTTGTACAATCGCTCGCTTGAGTTGTTTCTTTCTGTGTCAGACAAAACATCCACAAACAACTATTTTCTCAAAGTATTCATCCCATGTACTATAGTCCAGACCAACCTCTTGTTCAATGCAATCATTTTTTGTGTCTATATGACCCATTGTCATATCCTCTTCCACCAACTGTCCTCTACGTGATCTAACAATTTTAGGTCCACGTCCATGTACATATATTTTTCTTTTGCTAGTTGAATTCTCAAGCTCTACATTTGCTCCAATCTCCATCTAAAATAATCAACAACATGCATTAATTTATGACAAGATTGGATAATACACTATAAATTTTAATAATATTTTGAAAAAATATGGACGTATCACAAAATGCCATCAGATCAATTTTTCCTAAGTTAAGTGAAAAATTAGAGAACCTGATGTCATGGGTCATCCATTGTGTCCTCATTTGATATGACATGATCTGTTGGTTGTGGAGCCTGATTATCTTCCTGATTCAGAGGTCCTTGCTTTCAGCTGTGTTTATACCCCATGAAGTATTTACACCCTAGAAGTATGTACAATATTCCACGTGGGGGAGTGCAGAGGGGGGGTACCCCCTCTGTGGGGTCCGGGGGGGCTATCCCCCCAGTTGGGGGGCAAGCGGGCCCCCAGCGGGGGTTCGGGGCCGAAGTCCCTGAAGTAAAAAATGCCTTGTAAATGTATATTGTAATTTCATTGTAAATCTGGAACGTTCATTATAAGGTCGCAGATCTAACGGTAGAGACTATGTTAGGGTTTTTTTCCCTAGAAGGCAACCCTCTTTTATGAGGGAAATGTATTGTGGCTATGGTCGATGGTGAATATTGTATTATGAGAGAGGAGACTTTGAGAGAAAGAAGAGGAAGTTACAGTGGGTTTTACTGTAGGTTGTATCCCTTCATTTGCTGGATAATAACAAAGGAAGGACCTAGCAATTTCTTTGGTGGAAGTAGCCCACACTGGGTGAACCACGTAAATCTGTGTCTCTCTTGTATTTTGTATCTTCTGTGTTTTTTTTTCCACATTTGTTATATTGTATTGCTACACAGTCCTATTTTTATAATAACTGGTATCAGAGTGAAAGGTAACTTGCAGGAAAAGAGGGTTCCTGGTTCGAGTGGGAGCAATGTCGGAAGATGGAAAGTTTAGGGTCGAGAAATTTAACGGCCAAAACTACCAGTTATGGA
>SNQJ01S0202916.1:0-16718 GCA_010110895.2 Picea sitchensis | reverse complement strand
ATATTAATGCTATCGGGTAAATGGTATGTTTTGTGCTCAAGTCCATTACCTGTAAATACCTCTCTAGCTAGGAGGGAGTGTTAATATTATGGTAGCTATGGGAGGTATTTACCCCCATGTGTGAACCTGACGAGAATAGAAGACTCTGGAAAGCAAGAGAAACCCTAATGAGTTGGTTAATAACCCTAGAAGCCTTGTTGGCTCAAGAAGAAAATTTATATTAGGCTATTAGCCTCCAAGAGAAGAAGTCGGCTAGAATTAATAATAATATACTGAACAGACACATACCCAGAAGGCGAAGTTGGCCCCAGCAAACTGGCAAGATTACTATAAATACAAGGCATCGGTTCTCATTTGACAACATCTCAGAATTGCAGTTTCACAGTTGGTGCACACTACAGTTGCAGTCTGGTGCGTAGGTTTAGAGGAGGGTTGCAGGTGCAGTTGCAGCAACAGCTAGTTTCAGTATTGGCTTGGATATCTCTTGGCTAGGGTTTGGACTATCTGATCAGCTTTTTGTGATGCACTATCCTTGGGGATTGATGCACTACTCTTTGTTTGGCTATCTAGCCTAGGGTTTGCTTCCAGAGGAATTCTCAATCAAGGTTAAGGTGCTCGGAGGGAGGCTTCGGCCTGTGGTTGGGTGACGAGGGTATTGTCAATGGTAAAACGAGCACACCATCTTCTATATTCTAACAAGGTCCCACATACTAGTTATTATTTATTTAAAGCCCTTATTATGACTTATTATTTTCCCCCCCTTAACTAAAAAGTTGGTTGAGTTCTTAGTTAACTTAACTAATGAGGTGGTTCAACTACTTCAACCAACTCTAATTTGCTTAAAGGCAAAAGGAAAGGGAGGAACAAGAAAAGGATAGAAGGAGAAGGATACTAAGGTTTTCTCTTTGAGTTTATGTTGAGATAGTTTAGTTTTCATTCATTCCTTAATTTATCACAAGCCTAATTCTCTTTTATGATAGCAAGGTCTTATTGTAGACAGCAACATTCAGGGTTGAAATACATCATTCAGACACTTGTTTTTCAGAGGTGTCGATCTATCGTTGATAGTCTGTGTAGACTTGTTTGTTTGTGAATTAGTTTTCATGACTGACAGAGGGTATTGTGCAGATTCAAGTGAGTAGCAATCTGTGGCAAGCTAATCCAACTTTTAGAGTTTAGTTTTGGTTTTCTGTCAGAGGTCCTTTTGTATGTTCCATGGGGGATGTCTAAGTTTGGCTTTGGTCCGAAATTTTTGTATGAGAATTTGTAAAGAAAATGACTCTTTGGTGAATTGGAATGAAATAAAGGATTTATTTATGTCTCATCTGTCTTGATTATCATCTTGGTGTCTTATTTATGTCTTTACACTTGTTTTCGGCAACTATTATATTCAGAAAATCATATAAAAATAAATTTTCCAACAAATTTTTATTTGTGAAAAAGACTAGCCTAAGAACTTGTAATTGATACTTGTGAGTTAGGATTTTATTTTTGATGGCTATAAACCTAGGGTGACATTCCCGTCTATTTTTCTTTAGCTAAGTAAAATCTGAAAATTCTTGAGTAAGATCATTTCATATATTTTCCTCAACACATACTTCTATTGTGACAACCAAATCTTACCATTCCTCATGTCTCTAAATATCTCCATGCCCAAAATCTGCCTTGTTGCTCCTAGATCTTTCATATCGAACATCCTAGTCATCTGAGCCTTTAACCTATTGATCTCAGTTATTCTTTTTCTTGCTAAAATCATATCGTCAACATACAATACAAAGATAATGAATATGTCATTATTCAATTTCTTAAAGTAGACACAATGATCATACTCACTCCTTGTATATTTCTGGCTCACCATGAAAGAGTCAACTTTCTTGTACCATTGTCTGGGCGAATGCCTCAGACCATACAATGATTTCTTGAGCCTGCAAACAAATTTCTTACTGCAATTCTGAACAAATCCTTCAGGATTTTCCATGTAAATTTCCTCATCCAAACATCCATGTAAGAAGGAAGTTTTAACATCTAGTTGTTCCAACTCCAAATCAAGTAATGCAACTAATGCTAACACAATTTGAATTGAAACATACTTAACAACTGGTGAAAAAATCTCATGAAAGTAAATACCTTCTTTCTAAGAATATCCTTTCACAGCCAACCTTGCTTTGTACCTTTCTACCTTATCATCAACACCCTTCTTCAGCTTGTAGACCCACTTGCAACCTACAATTTTTATTTCTCTTGGAAGTTCTACTAGGTCCCATGTGGCATTCCTCTCTAATGCCTTCATTTCATCCTTCATTTCTTCTTTCCATTTATCACTGTTAGAACCCTTCACAGCTTCCTGATAGCACGAAGGTTCATCATCATTAGTACTTAAAGAAACTAACGAAACAAAATCATCATACCTTCTTGGAGGAACTATGACCCGTACAGACCTCCTTAGGGAAGTTTGTGGCTCATCCACATTCTTTCAATTGTTATCATGAACCATGTTTTACTGTGCAGTAAAATATTCATGAACATATTCAGAAACTTTTTCATGTTCACTTTCATCTATATTTGAACTGGTTTCAAACTGAATATGTTGATACTTAGGTACTTCTTCCTGTTTCATTTGAACATCTACATCTAATTTGATGAGAGATGATTCATCAAATATTACATCTATGTTAATGGTGATCTTGTGGGAAGTAGGATCCCACAACCTGTACCCCTTAATACCATCACCATATCCAACAAAGATAAGCCTTTTTTTTATTTTGGATCTAATTTAAAATGTTGATGTTTCGGAATTAGAACATAGGCTTCACAACCAAAAACTTTAAGATTAGAATAATTACAAGGGTGACCTTTCCATACCTCTTCAGGAATATTTCACTCTATTGTTGTTGATGGTAATCGATTCGCCAGATAACAAGTTGTATTTATTGCTTCTGCCCATAGTACCTGCTACAAGTTGGCTTTACTAAGCATACTCCTTGATCTCTCTAGAAGAGTCTTGTTCATGCGTTCAGCAACTCCATTTTGTTGAGGAGTATAGGTAGTAGTTTTATGCCTATAAATCCCAAAATCCTTGCAATAGTTATCAAATTCCATTGACGTAAATTCACCACCATTATCAATTCTTAAACATTTAATGGACCTACCTGTGCTCTTTTCCACTAAAGCTCTAAACTGCTTGAAAATTGTAAACACGTCAGCCTTTCTTTTCAATATATAGATCCACACCTTCCTAGAGAAATCATCTATAAAAGTAACAAAATATGATGCTCCTCCATAAAAAAATAGTAGGGGATGGTCCCCAAACATCAGAATGGATATAGTCAAGGATTCCCTCACTGGTGTGTCTTCCGATTTTAAATTTCGGTCTATTTTGTTTTCCATAAATACAGTGTTTGCAGAAATCTAACTTTAAAGACTTTAGACAAGGAAGTAACTTGCGATTAGATAATACCTTCAATCCTATTTCACTCATATGGCCCAACCGTTGGTGCCACAGTCAAACAGAATCATTTTCATTCTCAAATACGGATGTCGCATGATCTGGCTCGGTTCTTCCTTCTAACATAAATAGGTTACCAACCTTCTTCACTTTCATAACCAGTAGGATTCCTTTGTAGACTTTCATAACTCCACCTTGAACAATACTCTTATATCCTCCAATTTCTAATACTCCCAAAGAAATTAGGTTCTTCCTAAGCTCAAGTACATGTCTCACATCAGTTGGTATTTTAACAGTTCCATCAAACATCTTAATTCGAATGCTACCAATTCCCACAACTTTACACGATATGTCATTTCCCATGTAAACAATTCCATCATCTATAGACTGGTAAGTAATAAACTAGTGTCTATGAAGACACATGTGATTTGAAGCACCATAATCTAATAATCATTGTTGATCATGACGTGAACCAATACTAGTTGATAAAACTTCATCATCATACTTGAACCTGTTGTTGAACCTTTTTAGGTTGCATTTGCTTCCTTCGTCTCTATTGGAGGGTTTTCTTTGGAGGCTTGTTGTCTCTTCCAACAATCCTTCTTCAGGTGTCATATTTTCCACAAAACCAGCACTTAAGCTTGCTCTTCTTTCCCTTCAACTTTGACCGAGAGAAATCCCTCTGAACATGTCCTCTTTCCTTAGGTCTTCCTCTGACCACCATTGCCTCAGATGTAGAGGTTTCAAAATTGGATTTCTTCCTTGTTTCCTCAGACAGTAAAGCTCCAACAATAACATCAAACTCAATACTTTATGTTTTGCTGAAAATAATAGAGGTAACAAAGTGATCCCATGACTCGAGAAAAGAACACAATAATGTATTTGCCTTATCTTCAAATTTGAATTTCACTCCCATGCTAGTCAACTGGACTAAAAGAGTATTAAAAGTATTTAAATGATCAGTTATTTTTGTACCTTCCTTCATGCGCAAACTGTACAATTGTATTTTTAGTAAGATCCTGTTTGTCAAGGATTTCTTCATATACAAGATTTCCAGCTTCGTCCACAAACCAGTTGTTGTCTTCTCTGCAACAATGTTGAACAGAGCATCATCAGCCAAACACAAGCATATGGCACTCAGTTCTCTCGCATCAATCTCATCCCATTCTTCATTTGTTTTTTTTTTGACAGAAACGTTTAGCGGAATTTTTATTAATTGTGGACTGGCCACTATTCGGTTACAAAATGGCAGAGATTCACTGAGTAGTTGCCTACAATAAGCTAAGATGCACTACTAGATTTGCCAGATTTAACAAACATCCCCGAAGGCGATTTAGATCTCCTGAAACCATACTTATTTTAAATCCTTGACGTCTATACAAATTGTCAAGATGCTTGAAAAGGTAGAAATCGCTACAGACCCAGAGGCTGACTACTCTTTAGGATCCTTCCCCCATTCGGTGTTTAACTTAGACATTTTGCCTTCCAGTTGACCGATCCTTTCCTCAAATTTGTCTTTTGGGCTCTTCAGCTCCCGGTGTAGCTTTCCAAGCTCCTCTTTGAATCCAATTTTTACAGTAGAAATATCCTGCTCCAGTTACTCCAGCCGTATGCCTACCTCCGTGTCTAAGTTCTCCAGGAAATCGAGTTGATACTGGAGCGTCTACTTCAATTTTTCTAGCGTTTCATCGAGTTGTTTCAGTCGCTCCTCAATGGTGAGATTTCGGCTGGAACTTGCGGCCATTTCTCCTCCTCTGGCTCTCGTGCTCTGAATCCTCTCCTTCGGCTCTCTCCACGGCTAAGAATGGGTCTGCTCTCAGGCTGAGGGTGCAAACGAATTTAATCTTGCTCGCCATGCATTCATCATTTCGCCCATCGTTGTTTTTCCCAAAAGGTATGGGGGGATGGTCTTGTTGTCTCCTCTGTGAAAGAGATCCGATCGTTTTTGGGCCATCCTCTGCCCAATTTGTCCTGTCCCGCGCCCCTTCATTGGTTGATTCCTGATATTGTCGATTTGATATTGTCCCCTTCTTTGCAACTTGCATGGGCTTTCCTTTGGGTATGAAGCTGGGTCAAGGTAGATCCATCGTGGATAGTTGGCCGCTTGTACTCATGCGTCCTTGAGCCAGCAGAGCGCCTCTATTTGCCTCCTCATCCTCTTCTTTGTTCAACTCCCGTAGAACATGGAACACTTGTTATGAGTCAAGCCTTTTAAGGAGGAGGTGTATTCTGGCTAGCAGGTTATTGAGCTGTGCACTTTGAGTTTTTGTAGAATGGGCTATGGCGTTAATTAACATACGGGAATCTCCTATGATAATCAGATTTCGGATTCCATTCCTTCTGGCTTGGCACGAGCCTTGCCACAGTGCCATTTCTTCTGCATAGTTGTTGGTGGCGATGCCTAAGCTAATGGCGTATCGCACCATGACTTCTGCATTTGGCTTTACAATTATTCCTCCTCCTCCTTCTTGACCTGGGTTTCCCTTTGAGGCTCCATCAAAGGACAGGATGTAGGATTTCCTTTCATTTTTCCAATTGTCGAATTCGTTCCTTCCTGACCTTATTTCCCAGTTCTCTTGAATTATGGTGTTGGTTGTGTTCCCAATTTGCATTTGAATTTGGAATTGGGCCAGCCAAAGCTCTTCTTTTTCTTCTAGCTCCCTACCGTATTGAGGATGACGGTGAGAACTAGCCCATTCGCCAAAGAAAGCTCTAATCTTTGCACTCACTAGTGAAGCCCTCCTTTTCTTATCCCTGAAAACTCTGTTATTTATTTCCAACCAGAGCCCCCAAAGGATAAACCTTGGGATTGCTTGCCAAAGCCCTGAGGCATATCTTTGCTTCTTCAATTGGAACGGATAAAAGGTTGTCCAACTTTGGAGAAGGGAATTAATATCTTGAGGAAGAGGAAGATTATTTTGCAACCCAACTGCCAGTTTCCAAACTTCTTTTGAGTAGCTACAGTTAAGAAGAAGGTGGTATGAGGTTTCCTCAGCTTGTTGACACAGGGGGCACCTGAAGGGGCCCTCCCAGCCTTTATTTTGGAGGTTCTCCCCTATTTGGATGATGTTGTGACTTAGATTCCAAAGGAACGGATCTATTTTGGGAATGGTTTTTGCATTCCAGATGGATTTCCAAAGGGATGGGTTGGGTGGAACATGAGGAATGTTTCGGAAGGTGTTGTATCCCAATGAGGTGGAGTAGGGTTTAGCGTTCTTACCCCATCCTCTCTCGTCTTTCCCTTTTTTTTTAATGGGGGATTTCTCCTGCAAGATGAGCTTTAGGGCGCACCAGTCATTTTCTAAGTCTGGGGGCAGGTTGCTCACTTCCCAACCTTGCCACGACTTGTATCTGTCAGTCCCCCATGTAGATATGTCAAAGAGCGTCTTTAGATTTTTCCCTTCCATCCATCCTTTTAGTCATTGCAGGTCCTGACTCAATTCCAGAGGTGGATCACCTAGAATGGAGTCCTACCAGATTTTATTTTTTTTCCCATTTCCCGGCACCCAGGTAAAGTGAGGAGTGAAAAGGTCCATGGCCTTTTTACAAAGAGTGTAAATTCGAGACCCCTTAGCCTCTTTATAAGGGTTTTCAATGCACCTCTTCCTTGCGCCTCTGAAGTATTTCTTCCACATATCTTCCTTGCTCCACGCGATGTCCCCACTAACTATGTGCCATAGCAATTTCGCCCCTAGTGCCAGATTCTGCACTTTGGTGTTTTTGAAATTGAGGCCTCCTTCCAAGAGGGGTTTGGAGATTTTGTCCCATTTTATAAGGTGGAGTCTCCTGCCTATTTTCTTCCCCCCTTCCCACAGGAAGATTCTCTGCATTGCTTCCATTTTTTGAATTGTGGAGCTTGGAGCTAGAAGCAAAGAGTTCTGGTATATGGGTACACTTTCCAGGATGGATTTGATTAGGACTATCCTCCCTGCTAGACTTAGCCAATTCGCCCCCCAGGAGGAAATTCTCTTTTTTAGTTTGTCTAGTAAATGGTTCCATTGTGAGGCCCTTAGAGCCTCCTTGGAGTTAGGGATTCCCAGGTAGGTGAAGGTCTCCCATTTGATGTGCCCTTCCATCCCCAAAACTCTGGAAATTCCCAGCATCTCTTTGGGTGAAATGTTCCAACCATAAATTTTACTTTTTGTTTGACTTATCTCGCTTCCTGACACTTCTGCATATGCATTCAGCTCCTCTTTGAATCTTTTTGCAACTAACAGACTTGCCCCTCCTAGAAGCAGGGTATCGTCCGCAAATTGTGCATGGTTGATTTCTTTTACACCTTGGGTTATTTTTAGTCATTGGAGGTTGCTTTGGATTCTGGAATTTTCCAGCTGGTAGCTAAGAACTGAGGCTTGAATTGCATAGAGCAGGGGCGATAGAGGGCATCCCTGCTTTAAACCCCTAGACGCTTTGAAGAAATTTGTTACTCTTCCATTTACCATGGGGGCTATCCATGGCGACCCTATGCAGGCTCTTATCCAATTCACGAAGGACTGATCAAATCCGAACTTCTTCATTACCTCAAATAGGAAATTATGAATAACTCTGTCAAAGGCATTTGCAAGGTCTAGTTTAATGATCATACCTTTATCTTTCCTGCGTAGACTTGAGTGTAGAGCTTCTTGCACCAGGATTATGTTGTATGCTATTTGTCTGCCTTTGATGAAGCCTCCCTGGTTCTCTGGTACTATGAGAGGAAGAATGTTTTTCAATCTGTTTGCGATGACCTTGGTAAGGATTTTGTAGCGTGTATTACAGAGGGAGATCGGTCGGAATCGGCTAAAGCTGAGCGCTCCTTTCTCTTTTGGGATGAGTGCCAGGAAGGCCGAATTTGTGCTTCCTCCTAGCTTGTTGCTCGCTTGTGATTTCCTTATCATTTTGGTTAGGTCCGATTTGATTATTTCCTAGCATTGCTAGAAGAATCTGGCTGTAAATCCATCCGGTCCAGGGGCTTTGTCCAGGTGCATTTGGTCCACCGCCTCTTTTATTTCTTGTTGTGTGACTTCCTGCATAAGATTGAGATTGATGTCGTCTTTTATTATATTTGGAACAATGGATAGGGGGTACATTTGAGGGTCGATGCTTGCCCTTTCTGTTTCTGAGTAGAGGGTTTTGAATGTTTCAAAAGTTTCCTTTCTAATGCCCTTTGGCTCAGAGATTGTAATGTTTTGGACTTGGATTTCTGTCACAGCCTTATAGTGTTTCCTTGCTTCCGCTTGCTTATGGAAATAACTAGTATTTTTGTCTCCTTCCTTCAGGCAAAGACTTCGAGACTTCTGCCTCCAATAGCCTTCTTCATCTCTGCAGGCTTTGTGCCACTGCCTTTGAAGTTGTTCCTCTTTAAGTATGTCCTGCTGAGTGATCTCCTTTTTTTCCAGAGCGAGTTAATGACTCTCCAGGCGTCTTTGGGCTTCTAAACGCAGGTCAATTGGGTCAGATTTTTTTTTTCCCATCCTTTTAGCGCGACCTTAAGCCTTCACAATTTTTCTTCCCAAACATAAAACGCGGAGCCATTTACCTTACTAGTCCATACGCTGGAGACTTTGCACAGAAAGTCTTTATCATGTATCCATGAGGGATTGAATCTGAAGGGGATGGGCCCCTGGCCTTGTTCCTTCCTTAGCTCTAAACTAATTGGCTTATGGTCAGAGGTACTGTGGGGAAGGATTTCTAAGGAAGTTGTGAGCCCTAGGGTCAAGAATGAACTTTGGACAAGGAATCTGTCCAAACGGGCAGCGATATGCCCCGGACCTACCCTTCTGTTGGTCCAGCTATAGCGTCCCCTGGTCGGTTTAATATCCATTAAGTCCCATGCTAAGATTAGGTCCTCCACCCATTCTCTAGCTGGGTCCCTTACGATAGATCCTCCCCGTTTTTCTTCTTGGGCTAAAGTTACGTTTAAGTCCCCTCCTAGTATGATATTTTCTAGCTCATTGTCTGTTAGGTAGTCTAGAAGGGTTTTCCAACAATTATTTTTTTCTTCCATGTGTTGTGGGACATAGATATTAAAGAGACTTACCGTTTGTCCTGACTCCCTGTGGAGCAGTTGGGAGAAGATCCAATGCATGCAAAGGTCTGAGCGGATCAGATCTATTTTGGAGGCGTTCCACAGGGTGTAAATCCCTCCTGACGTGCCTCTCACGTTGTCAGCTAAACCCTGGTTGCTTCCCCATACATTTTTTGAAACTTTTATAGAGTCCTGCTGACTCATCTTCGTTTCTTGGATAAGTAGGATGTTTGTTTTCGTTTCTCTGATTATGTCCCTGAGAGCTTCTTCCTTCCTTTTTCTACCTAGACCCCTACAGTTCCAGGAAGTTAACTTCATTGGTTACTTTGTGGAGGGGAGTGGCCTCCTTGGGAGGCCTTGGTCAGCTTCCTGGTTTGCCTTACTCTGATCAGTTGCTTGATGGTTGGTTGCGCTCCTTTGAGAACGTCCTTATAAGTTTCCCGATCTCTTTCTGCTTTTTTGGATTTCCTACCTCTGCCTGGCTTCTTTGGGGTGTCCCGGGCTTCACTCACTCCTTCTGATTCATTTCCTGACGAGATCTCTCCCTCCTCAATGCCTTGAGTCGTTCCATTCCTTGGAGGGGAGATGGGTTTTTCCACTTCTTCTGTTGTTTTTTGAGTTCCTCCGGTTTTCGGGATTTGGTCGCCTCTTTCTTCTTCAACTTGGGCGTCTTTGCTTGGATCCATCGTTTCACCTTCATTTCCCGGCGCTTTGAAGTTGTTTGTCGTCTCTATGTTTCCAGGGTTGTCTTGAGCGGGAGCTGGATTTTCCCTTCTTGGCCCTTTAGACTTCGACCTTCCTTTCCGGGGTTGTTGCCAACCTTCCTCCCCTGTTTTCTCTGTGTTTGGGGTTTTTGGGCAGTTTCTCTAAAAATGTCCGTATTCATGACATCCTCTGCATTTGAACGGGAGCTGCTCATAGTCCAATTTTTGTAGGTGTTGCCATTCTCCAACCTTCAATTTTACCGCTTCCGGAAAGCCTATTTCCAAATCGACTTCCACACAGATTCTTGCACAAGAATATTGGTATTTTGGATCGGCTCTGTCAATGTAGTGCCCTAGTCCGTTCCCAATAGCTTGCAGCGACGAGGAGTTCCAGCAGTGGATTGGCAGGTTTGGGAGTCTGACCCAGAACGGGACATCTTTTGGCACTTCCAAGGCTGGATCGAAGTTTGGAGTCCACCGCTTCAGATAAAGTCCCTGTGTGCCCATGAAGTATGGTATGTTCCTGAAGATTAAATCACGATCCTCCTGGGAGATGAATTCGAAAATGAAATAGCCCCTTCCAACTGCATAACAAGTTACACTATTTGTTATTAATGGTCGCCAGTTCCTTTGGATCCAGTTGTCTGTTGTCTTGGCTGAGGGCCAAAGGCCCATGAACTGACCTACCAGACCTCAGTTTGAGAGGGAGAGTGCTACCTTCATTGGTTGTTCCGGGGGGAGATTGATTTCTGGAACGTTATCCAGCCTTTTTACAAAACTTGGCGCTTTTGCTTGGGGCGCTTTCTTTCTGCAGGTTGTAATTAGTTTCCTGAAGGACGTGGTTGGGGAGGGGGGGGGGTCAGCTCCCCTCCGCCCTGGCTTGGCATGGCTGCAAGAGAGCACGAACCCTAGATCAGTGCTTTTACCTACACACGTGTTTTCGTGGTCCAGCTAATTGTAAAGCATTAAAATGTTATTCCTCATCCCATTCTTCATTTGTTATGGTCATGGGTTTCTTTGATTTTCCCAAAAGCGCCTTCACCACGCCCTAGTGCACGAGCAGATCGTGCATCTTAACCTTCCAAATCTCGAAATTCTTCTTTCCATTGAACTTCTCGATTTCGAACTTAGCACTCTGATTTTTCTCCATTAGCAGAGGAAAAAATTCCAAAAAAAACTTCTCATAATAACCAAGGCCCTTTAAAAATAATGTGGAGGAATAATGGTATAAACTCCACAAGGTTTAATAAAAATAATAATAATAATAAACCTTTTACTAAAAATTCAACTTTTAATAAAAATTCACCTTTACTTTAATTCCTCCACCTTTTTGTTTTGTTTATAATTTAAACATTCACCTCATGGCCATGACATGCATAGTAAGACAAAGTTGATCCTCCAAATTTTATATACTAAAGTCAGTCCACCTCACATTTTACACCATCGAATTTTTCTGCAACCATTCGAATATCATGCAAAATAATTTTCTTAGAGATTGGCACTCCTTGGACTATTGAAAGGGAGCTCTAGCGCTCCTTCACTATGGATGGGGGAGCATCGATTCTCTGTGATGCATGAACCAGGTGTGCGGATGTTACCAAAATTGGGATTTCACAAGTGTGAGAGCGTCGACGCGCCTCTAACACTGCATAGGGAGCGTCGATGACTTGCTACTCAATTCCCACCTATGGCACCTACTCAATTCACCTTCTCTCTGATACCAATTGTTACAATTCCAAATGTGGAAAACACAATTCACATATGATAATCAATAATCACACAGATAAGAAACACAAAGATTTCACGTGGTTCACCCAAACGTTGGACTACGTCCACCAATCATAGGTATCGGTTTTCTTATTATTCAGATTATGGATATTACAACAGACTTGCAAGCTCTCTCATATCCTATCTCACATCCTCCGCTCTCATTTTCCTCTATGGGATTACATAAATTTATATACATTTACATAGGAAACTGATTATTAAATGTATCCCTATCCATATTCTATCTTGGTCTATTTAGTTGAAACCAACGCAGAATAATAGGATCTAAATCTATTCTTGGGAATTCGTTGTCACCAAATTCAACAATGTACATGTAATTTTTCAACAAGAATTACCCAGAGGAAGACGAAGACGTATTTGTGTACAAGAATATCAAGAAGAATGAAATGTACACCATTGTTTCCCAACCAACAATTTTTCCATATAATGATGCAACTAGGTGGGTATATGCACATCTAGAGCTAAAGAAAACCATGATATTGAATGAAGCAGGAAACCTCGTCACTTCATTACATCCAGACTATTTTCACAAGATATACCAATTGCAAAAGCTCAACATTTACCTCAATAAGAAGTTCATGGATTCCTTAAGCAAGGAGAACCCCAATTTGGTTGACATAATTAGATAATTTTGGGAGGACATGACATTCACCACAAAATATAGTAGAATGTATCACATCCAGTACTTCAAAAATCCATACCAACTCCTCGTAGCCATGATTTGCAGACTTTATGGAGAGAAAGAAAGCACCCATTTTAATATGGAATAGGTATTGATTGTGCATTGTGTAGAAAAATAAGGTTAGGTATTCAATTGGGCACAGATAATGTCTGCTAATATTTGTATAGCTGTCCAAGAAGCTCCTGTTAGCTAAAAACTAGGTTTCTATATGTATGCATTTTTAATAAATATTGTTTGTGCTTTAATTCCTTTTCCTGAAATGGGTTGGATATGGAACTCAAAATCATCACCCATTCATGTTTATTACTCATAATTGTGGAATAACAATCACAATAAATTCTTTTATGAAATTTGTGATAAATCTATGGCACCCCTCTTTTATGTCATTTTTTGCCAAGCACCCCATAGGTTGACCAAAGAAACCATTGAAGCCTTGAAATACAAATACATAGGACATTGGCATATGGAAACACATTATACATATATCATGGTTTTGGGGTGTTCTTCCCCATCTCAATTACTCCCAAAATATGTCCCTGATTGGTTGATTATTTATCTGGAATCGTTGGTCTTTTATCTGTTAGTGCCAAGAAAACATGGTCCAATTTTCCCATTTAAATGGGAGGGTTTACTCTATTGAATGTTCCACGTGACAAAAGGGAATATTTTTCCTTGAAAGAGCTTACCTTATGCACAAGAGTGGCCACGAACCGTGACCATAAAGGTGTAGTATTGGACCACATCAAATCCTTGGGGATGATACCCCTATTTCAACATGACCAAAGTGCATAGGACATCCTTTTCCAAGGAATCAATTATTTCAAAGAAGTGGTAGCCAGCATTAAGGATAATCAAGAATTTGAGAGATCGCATATTCAACAACAGGAAAAAAGGGTAATGTTTAATGTACAAAGGGAAAAATTAATGGTCAGTGAACAGGAGTAGGAGGAGGTCAAAAATAAATCTCAGCAACAAAAAGAAGAACTAATGAAAAAGGCTATGGAACTAGAAGAACAATCAAAAAAGGAAGAGAAACAAAAATAAGAATAATTGAGGAGGAAGAAGGAAGAAATGCAAAAGAAAGCGAAGGAAGATAAAAATAGGAAAGAAGAGGCAGAAACGTAAAGAAATGTAGAAGAAGCAAACCACAAAGCTACATAGGAAGAAAATAACAGGAAATAACAATAAAGGAAGAAAGAAGAGGTTCTATTTTGAATGATTCACCTATCCTTGCCCTACTCTTGTCCTTGTTTTCATTGAAATTATTTTTCTCAGGACAATCATGATTTTTACCATATTGCTTGGATTTCAGGCTTACCTTTCAATTTAATTCTTCTTTTAATGGCTGATGCAATTTTATTTTCATTTTTATTTCAATATAGTTTTTCTTATTTGCACATAATTTTACCTTCTTCTTTATACAATTTTGCAATAATGGAAATGGATTTATTCTCTTATCGCATTAGTTGTGAATGATAAAATCATTGGAATGATCAAGATTAATATTCAAAGAGGCAATGAATATATTGGTGAAAAACATCAATGTAATTTATGAGATTGACGATTCTGCACTTTCAAAATCTTATTTCGTCAATACCTTATATGTGGAAGTAAGTTCTAAGGGTGTAAATTCTTGTGAAATGTAACCCGTGATTTATTGGAATATGTAATTTTCAGTATCTTGAGAATTTGGATTGTTGCCAACAAGAAAGGTTCGAGTCTATTTGAATAAGAAGCTTGATGTGATATCAATTTCCTTGATCAGTGTTCCTCATAATCTTGTTGATCTTGATTTCCAGATTATGTACTTGGTCCTGAAAATCATTCTTATCGGATTTTAGTTTGTATGGAAAGTTTATTTGGTGAAGATTTTACCCTTATTTCAATTCTTGGAGTTGTAATGTCAAATTTTTTTGTACATATCATTCATACTTCGTTGCTTTCCCAGATTTATCATGTGTTATTGTGCCCTCTACTTATTTTTTGATTTGGTTTGGATGATTGCCATTTTCAAGTTTGGGTTTCTTTTAGTTTAGTTTTGTTTTCCTTTGCATGATTTGGTTTTAGTTTCAGTTTTTGAACCTTCTTGTACATATTGTTTTTGCCTTTTATTTTGAATGTTAGTGTTCCCTGAGTTGATTTGACTCCTTCGTTTGAACTAAGGATTAATCTATGAGTTTGAGTGTGGGGCAGGTCCAACTCTGATCATACACCGAATACATTCTTATAAGTCTTGGAATTCATGGGCTGCTCTATCTGGAAAAAAATCATGAAGTTCTTAGCTATGTATAATGACTAATAGTTGTGGTGGAACACATGTGCTTACTGAACATACCATGATAATACATAAGTAATGGAAAGTGTCTATATGTTGTTTTATTTTAGCTCCATACATATCACATTAATAAGATGACTACTAGTATGATGGCTCTTGGGGAGACCTATGAGTTGAACTTAAATGCATGGCATCTACTTAATATATCAAAGAAACTCTCGTATCATCCTTCTTCATATAGACCCATTTTCACATGCAATATTGATATACAAATATAAGAGAGTGAGCATAATTTGAAATAAAAAGGAATTTGAAAGCACTATTAATAGTGTGGGAAGTACAAGTAAACCCGTCAGGGCTATGAACGCTCGCAGGTAATGGGGCTATGTTTTTATGGTACCAAGGCATATTCGTCAAGGCTATGGATCCTTGCTAGGACTGAAGCAATGTCATGAGAAGAGAGATAAGGAACACACTTATGTAGATGTTTACTTGTTATAAAATGTGAAAACCCATTGTTAAACCAAATCCAATTAGAATTTAGTATCTAGTTAAATAAATTAGCTCACTAATTGGATCTTTGAAAAGGGCATGTTAGGTGGCAAGTAATTGAAATTTTGGGTTATATCTTTTTGGAATTTGGAATCATTGTGGTACACACAACCTTTGTAAATTTCCCTTTAGTTTATGATCTTATCCTTAACATTCAAATTGGAAGTAAAGGCCATAAAGTTCCATTGGTAGAGATAGTTAGTTCTTCCAGTGTGTCGTCACATGTTATGGCCACAACAACCCCCCCTTTATTTTTCTTTTATAAGCAAAAGGAAATTGAGGCCCTACCAAAATTTGAGCTCTAATGCCTAATCCACTACTACTTTCATCCTACTAATTATTTTGTATCTACCTCAATGGGGGTTAGGCATTTATATATTTATTAATTGGTCTCCTTTGAGAAGGTTTTTCATGACCAATAATATCTTTGATCTTGTACTTTCATATGTTCTCCATTATACCTTTGATTTATGGTATCGCTTTGATCCTTTTGTAATGAGACCAAAAGGTTATCTTTTGAACCTTTCGCATTAATTGGTTTTAATGGATTTAAAGGTATTTGATGATCTTATCTGATTGCAAGGTTGAGTGTCATGTTTTATGACTTGAAGAGAAATTGCTTTTAAGGATCATTTGTTTCTTTGTGCATTGGCTTGTACTATCATCTCATTGCATCATTGATAAGTGAATGGTTGGCTTGAATGAAGAGAATATTGGTACTTTGCATATTGTACATGTTGTCATCATATTCATGCTCAATTTCTCACATATTAATTAGATTTCTCAGTTTAAAATCCATAACTAGAATCAGAGGATTTTTAATCTTTTCCAAGAACTCGAGATATTATTTTCGATTAGACACAAGAAAGAAAAACATTTCTATAGATATTTCATGAAATTTTATTTAAAACAAAATATTGTTCATAATAGGTCAAGATCATAGATGATTTATTTTAAGAAAATCCTCCTTTTCATGCTTGAACAATCCCAACTCTTTTTCAAAAATTTGTTAGTAAAATGGCAAGCGGAAATGTAGATTTTATAACCTATTAGAAAGTATCTTCTTCCTTGTATAGCAAAGTGAATTCTTCCTATGGTTGCAGTGATAGGGTTGCAAAGTCATTTCCTATGCAATATATTTATGTTGTTCCAAGTCCTCAAGAGAATAACCCCTAAATAGAAGAGTAATCTGGTGTACAGTCAAAGAAGAATGATCATATGCATTTGGTCACAGAGGACAAGAAACTTGTAATATACCTTATTGT
>SNQJ01S0202915.1:0-16718 GCA_010110895.2 Picea sitchensis | reverse complement strand
CCCTTTACTCCATATGTGAGTCTGGTCGGCAAGCTATCGTCAGCCTGCATCATCAACAATCGTGCCAGAACATGACAAAATCATATCATCAAATCAATTAAATATCACAGTAAATAAAACAACCCAAATAGCCAACTCCCTGACTCAATCCAGAGTCCAAGGGGTTCCATTGATGCCTCTGCATCCTCAAGGTCCAAAACCCTATACACTCAATAAAACTGAGTCAATAGCACATGTCTATGTCAAAGAAGTAAAACATCATGTCATCTATCATAACGCATCATAATCAAGGATAAATTTTTTAATATCATAAAAGTCCAGATCACTTGCGAGCAAGTGTCCTCAAAGAATAAGTTCTCTCAGTGCACGAGAGCGAGATGTTACAATAACACCAGGTGTTGATGTAGAGGATGGTATTATGAAAACAACACAAAATGTCATTCAAAATAGATTGATGATGACGAAATTAGTTGATGATGGCCATACATTTCAGTTGAATGTGAAGCATCTTTATAAACCCACAGAAGGGAAAAAAAAATATCAAATTAGAAAAATGCATCACTTGCATATTCACAATTTGAAAGCATTGATTATGTATAATCCATATGCACATGTGGTTGAATACCTAGTTTTGTTGACCTAATGGAAGTTCCTAGCAAGGATGAATTTGATAGATAAAAATGTTTTGACTACAAATATTATGTGGTTGGAGGAAATCATTCTATAGAGAATAGAAGAGAATTGATGCAAGAATATCCCAATAACCCTCTTTTTTAGATAGTCAAAAGCATAATTTATGTTGGTTTAGTAGATTCAGAAGCAAAGTTATTGGAATAGGATCACAACACAAATAATGAGTACATGATGTCCATGACTTTCATTCAAGGGGTGAAGTTTATTCATAAATATTTTTTCTGAAATATGTCATGGGGAGAGATCAAATGTTGATGTGAAGTTTCAAAATCAATGGTGTATGGAAATAGGCTTCCCAATTGATGATGAAAATGCAAAAGAAAAAAAATCGCAAAGGAAGTGATGTATTCAGAGTTGTGAATAGTTATTTTCAATTAGGATTTATAATTGGACAGGTATGGGATTTGATAGATGATATCTTCAGTCTATGGTAAAATATTGGTATAAAAAATCAGAGAGTTAATAAGGCTAAACCCTTAATATGTAGCACAAGTAAGACAGGTCCTAAAATCAAGAATATGCCAGAAGATATGACTATAACACCTTGGAGAATGATACAAGGAATGAAGGATGAGAAATGTGTCATAGCTATATTACACATGTAAGGTCGGGTGAATTGTCAATGGAAGAAATGTGTGATGAATTTAAAAATTAAGTTTGTTGAATTATTTGTATTTATGTTAGGAAAACAAAAATCAGTTTAACATATCGATGTTATAAGTATTTTATTATATACATTATTATAAAATTGTTTATTTTTTTAATTTAGTCACAAGGTGTATATGAGAATACAAGAGGAAATGGTTAAGATGTTGAATGAAGAGAGTTGAGATGATGTTAATCTCAACTATCCAGATTCAAGCACTACAACAGTATTGAAACATTTTTTTGTTGCATTAAAAAATGTATGTTGATTTATTACATTCATATTATTCGTTTGTAGATTAATTTATTTATATTTTATTAGTTATAGATATATAACTATATCTTTGTTTGTTTCATTAAAGGTTCCAAAGAAGAATGCACATGGAGTACCTAAAACCTTCAAAAGTTTTATTCAAAAATCCAAGTTTGAAAAAGAAAAAATGAGACATGTTCAAACTGTTGAACTTGATGACACTTTTGATCACTACATTTGGAATGGGCTCGACATTGTTCAGTATAAAGTGATATTAAGTGATTGTGAATCAATTACAAATATTGTTTCTAAAAAAGAGAAGTTCCTAGTTATTTTGGATATTTCTCATGTTTATAATATCCAAAACATTGGATATGATACTAATCCTTATACTTACCAAGCTTTAAATAAAGTGGTTATGGGATTTGCGGAAGTTACAACACACCATTTTAGAGATTTCTGATTTTTCATTCAGACACACAACAAGGATTAGTACAATCAAGCTTCAAGGGAAAAGAAAAGACAAAGATGCAACTTATTTGGTAAGATACTGAAAGTGTATGTTTATTGATTAAGATTAGAAATTAATTTTATTAATTCACAAGTTAATTGAATTTGCACTTATTTATGTTACATGCACAAGCCTAATATTCAGAGCTCCAATAGAGAACCATTTCCACGTGATATTGAGAGTATACATCTTGCAACCTGAACAAAAGATGATTCTTATAATTCTATTATTGTCAATGATGGAGGGAAGCCTAGTAGTTTATTGGTTTACAATGTTGTGGTTAGAAAGATAACATATGAGGAAAATGATTTGAAATGAGAGATTATTAACATTTATCAAAAACAACAAGCATTAATTAATTATCTTATAGATACATTTTCAAATGAAGGAGATTGAATTTTGGATTTGTTCTCAGGTTTAGGTAAAACTTATGATCTAACAATTATGAAATCATACTTAAATATATATTATTTTTAATTTATGTTGTTTTACATTATTTAACTTAATTATTTATTTTGTATTTGGTGATTAGGTACAACACTACTGTGTTTCTTATAGAAAGGAAGAAATTGCATAGCCATTGAAAGTGACCCACTACAGTGCGGTTTTATTCAGCAAAGAATTAATGTTATTCCAACTCTTCCAGATGAAATGCAAGAAGTTGTCTTGAGGAAATGATATTTTAATGAACCAAAGGTGGCAAAAATGTCAAAGGAACCCCAAGTACCATTAGGAGGATTTATTGGAAATGGTCACTTTAGAGAACTTGCAGATATCAAAGACCCAATGGAAGAGCAAAATGACACAATGGAAGCACAAAATGATGTCCAAGAATATGATAATGTGTCTGTTGAGAATGATGAATTTGGGATATATGATATTGTTGATTAGTTTTAAGATGCCCTTGAAAACAATGCTCAATTTTGCAATTTTTATGAGCTATAAATGTAATGTTTTGACTTTCATATTTTCAAATAAAAATGAATATGTATATATTGTTGGTTTATGATGAATCTTTTTTATTATTTTCTTTTTACTTTTATTAAAATGATTTATTTGACATGTTATTTTAAATATATAGGTACCAAAATATATAGATTTTATATTATATATTGCTTTAAAATGTATATTTATTTTCTAAATATTTAAAAATATTGATATTTAACTACAATTATTTTCTATGTATTGAAATAAAGGTAAACAATGGGTAAAAAATGATATTTTCCAAATTAGAAAATTTTGAAAATAGATGAAAAAAAACATCGTTGAAAAAAATAATATTAGAACAATTTGAAAATAGATGAAAAAATAAGCATTTAAAAAAATAATTTGGATACATTATGGATAAGAAGATTTAAAATATCAAAAAACAACCTAAAAAGGGAGGGGGGTGCTATTGGTAGCACAACTTTTCAAAACAAGGTAAAAAATGTGACCCCCCCCAAAAAACATAACTCTATAAAGTTATCATTAAGTTGGTAACTATGTTAGAATATGTGGCAGTTGTAGAAGCAACAAAGAAGATTGTGTGGCTCAGGAAAATACTTGAAGATTTGTAGGAGAAATAGGTGAATTATACTCCTCTTTTGGTTGACAATAATTATGCAATCAATTTGGCCAAGAATCTTAGATTCCATGATCGAACCAAGCACATTAACACAAATTACCATCTAATTTGATATCATGTAGAGGCCAATACTATTCATTTGAGACATTGTTCCTCAAATGAGCAAATTGGAGACATTTTCACAAAAGTGCTTGGAAGAGAAAAGTTTGAAAAGTTTATAATGATGCTTGGAATCACAAACACCCCTTAAGCTTAAAGGGGTGGATTTTAGATACTTAATCTTATGAATTGAGGTACATAATAATATCTTTGTAATTATTAAGTTATGATAAATATGAAGAGTCATAGATGAATAGGAAGATTCATTCAGACCTCTTGGAAGATGAAACCAAAGATCACTTCCTCTTGTATATATTCATGATATGAGTTAACAAAATTGATCGTCCATGGAGTTAATTATTCCCTCTGCCTATCCCTAGCCCGACAACACTCTCTTCCAAAATCACAAATATTGAGCAGGCCCACACTACTCACATTGTTAACATCATGAATATTCTAGTGAAACAAAAGTAGAGACTTGATTCCCTTGAAGTAGAATGCCACAAGCTACAAGACTTAACACTCATCCAATGCATGGAATCATTAACAATGGCTTCCAACAATTGAGAAACAAATAATTCCTACCATATTGTGATAAAGGAGGATGAAACAAACCACCAGTTGATAAATCCCATGGAAATTGAAGGACAAAGTTCCCCTCAATAGACTCATTAAAAATGGATTCCAACAATAGAGAAACAAATAATTCCTACCAGATTGCACTAAAGGAGGATGAAACAGTCCACTAATTGATAGATCCCATGGAAATTGAAGGACAAATCTTCCCTCAAACTGATGAGGGGAAATTCAATAAATAAGACAACAATGTGTTCCAACAAGTTCCAACCCTCTAGGAAAATCATTAATGGTATATGCATACCTTACTTCACGATAAAGTCTTTTTGTTTGTCCACCAACGATTGGAATAGTTGCATAAGATAATTCTCATTGCAAAGTTCCTCCTAACTTTCCCACCCAGGACATGGATAATAGCATTCCATAACTAACAGGTACATCTACCATTATGATGATTTTATCTGGGATTTGAACCAAATTGACTACCAAATCTTTAATCATCCCTAAACATTGGACCTTCCTTGAATCAAAGGAGTATAGGTATTTGTATTTCCTTGTAATATCCAGTCCCAACTTGTCCATAATAACCTTTGCATTAAGTTATGTGATGCCCCTAAGTCTAACATATAGTTTTGAAGTAATTAAACTTGGATAGTCAAACTGATGTAGAATGGAGGGATTACATTATATTTTTCCACCAAACATGGACCCACTTTTACTTGAGGAGAATCATCTTGAATATTAATCGTATTAGAATTAACTACAAGCATTGCACGAATAGGAGACATGACCCCATGAACTTAGATATGTCTCCTCTAAAATAATGGATCTCTACAAGTTCATTTAGAGGGATATATGAATTCTAATTTTATTTAGTTCATTTTTCAAGTAAAATAAACCCTAGTTTTGGATTCTAAACTCCATATTTTTCCTTCATCTTGTCATCCTTATTTTGCATTGGTTTAATTTTCCCTACATTAGCATATTTTTTAGTCACTTTGGGTACAACATGTGGATACTTTGATAATAACTTATGATTTGCAACCGATCTAGGCCAAAGATCATACTTGTGTTCTAGCTTAGCTTGCATAGTATCCATAAAGAACTTATACCGAGCAAACTAAAATTCTTCAACCTCCTCCTAAGATTTATTAGATCTCTGATTGTGAGTTCCCAAAGGATCATAATAATGTTGTTGAGTCAAGTGTGCATAACTCCCTTCTCTACCTAACTAGTTCATGTCTAGTGGCATATCTTGTTCCTCAAGCATTTCTTGATCTTCCATATCTTCATAAATATATTCCTCCAATAGGTTGTCATTGTTGCTTCTCAAAGGAGGTTGAAGGAGAGTATCTTCAACCCTCCTTTCTTAGTTTAGTATCTACATATTGAATGGTAAATGAAGATTTATCGGTCACCTAAAAGAAACTTGATTTCGAACCAAAAAAATCATATTTCGTTGCCCAAAATTTTGAGGAAATTTTCTTTGGCCAACATTTCAAGGTGTTGAACTAGATGCTTTATTCCCCAATTCCAATATAGTGATTTTGTTGGTTACTGATTTAATTATTCTATTCATCTCCTCAATATTTTTGATGTATTCACCCTCGATCTTGTACTCAACCAACTACAGAGCTAGGTTTATGACCACAAAGTGCACAACTAATAATGTTAACAAAAAATTTAACAACTTATAGAAAGCCAAGAGGAAATTGTAGTCACAGTAAAATGAAACAAGAGACAACACCACTTAATAGGGACTCAAGATTATTTATTAACGAGACATAATTTGTCTTTTTCATACTCATTACATTATCAGACAATTTGGTACAATTTTCATTCTTATTTCAATGACTAGGTGTGTGTTCATTGTTACATGTTGTGAACCCAAAACCTGTTAGAAAAATATGATCACAGAGCAATAAAATAAAATAAATACGGAAATAAAACATAGAATATTCACAATACAATAGAGACACATATATACGTGGTTCACCTAGTGTAGGTTGCATCCACCAGAGAAATTGTCAGGTCCTTCCTTTATTATTATCCAACAAATGAAGGGATACAACCTACAACATACCCATTGTAACTTCATATTATTTCTCTCATAGTATCCTCTCTTACAATATAATATTCACACACATACACAGCTGCAATATTATTCCCTCATAAAAGAGGGTTTCCTTCTAGGAAGAAAAAACCTAACATAACTTCTATCGTCAAATCTACAACCTTGTAATGAATGGTCCATATTGATTATGAATTTACAATATTTTACAAGGCAATTTTCCCAAAAAATTATCTTCGAGGGTATTTCCCCCGAACCTCTACCAGGAAGTGGCTCCAAAATTTCTCATCACCCCCTCTAGAGAGATGCGGGGGGAAATACCCCACACACTCCCCGTCATGTAATGGGGTCCAAACACGACTGAAACAAGACCTCTAAATCAAGAAGATAATCAGGATCTACAACCAACAATATCCCACTTGGAGACCGATCACAACAACTCCAATGTTGTTGTATCTGTTGGACAATGATCCACCTTGAACCTGGAAAATTTCTCATCTTCACCTTCATGCTTGAAAGCCAACTTAATCTAAGAAGGAACTCAGTTTCCCCATGGTTACTACCTTTGTTAACATGTTTGCAGGATTATGGCTAGTATGTATCTTTTCCAACTTCAATTGTCCATCTTCCAAAAAGGATCGTATGCAATGGTACCTGAGTTGTATATGCTTAGTTTTATAATGGAAGGTTGAGTTTTTGGAAAAATGAATGGAACTCTGGTTTTCACAGTACAACTTTTTATTCTCCTACTTCTTTCCCAATTCCTCAAATACCTTTGTAACCAAAGCATCTCTTTACTAGCCTTTGTAGAAACAACATACTTTGTTTCTATTGTTGAAAGTGAAACAACCTTTTGCAGTTTAGAAATCCAAATTATTATTGCTCCACCTACAACAAAAACATACCTTGTGGTGCTTCTCCTGGTATATTTATCACTTGCCATATTTGAATCATCATATCCATGTAGAACAATGTTTGAACCTCCAAAACACAATTCATGAGTAGCAATACCTCTTAAATACATGAGAATCGATTTTACTTTCCCCCAATGTTCTTTACCTAGATTGTTCATATATCTTCTCACAACTCCCACTGCATGTGAAATATCTAATCTTGTGCACACAATAACATACATCAAGATGTCCATTGTTGATGAATAAAGAACCCTGAACATGTATTCTAGCTACTCCTATGTCTTGGGACACATTTCCTTGGTTAATTTGAAATGGATGGAAAAATGTGTACTAACTGGTTTTTCATTCTACCTTATAACCCTATCCAACACCTTCTCTATGTACTCACCTTGAGACAATATCAATTTGTTATTGTTCCTGTCTCGTGTTATTCTCATACCAAGGATTGTCTTTGCAACACACAAATCCTTCATCGCAAACGAATTAGCTAATTTGTTTTTTAGCACATTTATATTTTGCATGTTATACCCAGCAATAAGCATGCCATCTACATACAATATCAAGATAATATAGCTTCAATTTTCTATCCTCTTAAAATAAACACACTAATCATAATGACATCTATTATAACCTTGTTCTATAATAAATCTATCAAACTTCAAATACCACTACCTTGGAGCCTGCTTTAGGCCATACAAACTCTTCTTAAACTTGCACACAAAATTTTTCTTCCCTTTGAACTCATACCCCTGTGGTTGCTGCATATAAATATATTCCTCCAAATCCCCATGGAGAAAAAAAAAAATTACATCTAAATATTCAAGATGCAAATATTCTACTACCACAAGACTTAAAATAGACTTAATTGAAGTCATTTTAACAACAGGAGAAAATATTTCATCAAAATATATACCTTTCTTTTGTGCAAACCCCTTTATAACAAGTATAGCCTTGTACATATTTTTCCTCCATATTCTTCCTTCAACCTATAAACTCATTTATTATGTGATGCTTTTTTTCCTATAGGAAACTGAACCAAGTCTCAATTCTGGTTGTTTACCAAGGAATCCATTTCATCTTTCATGCCTTGCTCCCACTTTTTTTTAGTGTCTACATGCATTGCCTCTTCATAAATTTATGGTTCACCAAATTCAATCAACAATAAATAATTCAATGAAGGAGAGTATCGTTCAAGGGGTCTACTTAACCTGGTAGATCTTCTGACAACACTTGCAGGAGTTTAAGGTGTTTATTTTTCTTGTTGTTGTACATTTTGATTTTCTGGTACCTTTGGAATTTCATTTTCTTCAATTTCATCAAGCACTGTGTATTTTGTGTTTTCCTTTTCTTGTTTATTTCCATGCAACTGAACTCTAGACATGACCTTTTCATTGAATACCACATCTCTACTCCTAATGATTTTATGATTTTCATAATCCCATAAGTGATAATAAAAATCATTAACATCGTATCCAATAAAGGTACACTTCTTGGATTTTGCCTCAAGCTTTTCTCTATTTTCTTTATCAATATGGACAAATGCTTCACAACCGAAAGTCTTCATAAATGAGTAGTTTACCTTTTTATCTATCCATGCTTCCTCTGGAATTCCACCATCCAAAGAGATTGAAGGACCTATGTTTATTAAGTAAACAACATTACCTACAACATCTACCCAGAACTGTAAGGGCAACCCAACATGCAATCTCATACTCCTTGCATGTTCCATGATTGTCTTGTTCAACCTTTCTGACACACCATTTTATTGTGGTGTTCTTGGAATGGTATTATCTCTACGAGTATAATTTTATTGTGGTGTTCTTGGAATGGTATTAATAATTAGTTGTTAGTCTTTCTTGCTTTCAATAAGATAGATTTCCTTTCATGCATTAGAAATAGTTTTTCATTAAGCATTTAGTCCACTTTCCTCGTAGGCTAGATAGTTGTTCAATGAGAAGTTTTAATGTGATTGCTTGCAGTAGTTAGTTGTTTTTGCTTACTTGTCTATTTTCTTTAGTAGTTTAGTTAGTTGTCTTTTCTTACTTGTCCATTTGCTTTAGTAGGTTAGATAGTTGTCTTTGCTTATTTGTTTACTTGCTTTAGTAGGTTAGTTAGTTGTCTTTGTTTGCTTGTTTATTTATTTTCTTTCATAGGGTAGTTACTCATTGAATATAGGTTGGAAAGTTAAAGAAGTTTGCTTTTGTCATTTTCTTATTATGCTTAAATATTTGTGTTTTCTTATTGTTATGAACTAGTTTGCTTCAAGTAGGGTTTTTACTTGTTTTCTTAGAACTATCCATCGATCCTTGGCCCAAAAGTACTTAGGTTACCTAGTTTCAAGTTTCTTAGTAGGGATTTCTCATTAGATAGCTTTTCTTGAGTAGATTAGCCTTAGATATCTACCTTCCTTAGTTAGACTATACTCCTACCAGCCTTCTTTAGGCCATACAAACTCTTCTTAAACTTGCATACAAAAAATTTCTTCCCTTTGACCTCATACCCCTGTGGTTGCTACATATAAATATCTTCCTCCAAATCCCCATGGAGAAAATTTGTTTCTACATCTAACTATTCAAGATGCAAATATTCTACTACCACAAGACTTAAAATAGTCTTAATTGAAGTCATTTTAACAACAGGAGAAAATATTTCATCAAAATATATACCTTTCTTTTGTGCAAACCCCTTTACAACAAGTCTAGCCTTGTACATATTTTTTCCTCCATATTCTTCCTTCAACCTGTAAACTCATTTATTATGTGATGTTTTTTTTTCCTATAGGAAACTAAACCAAGTCTCAATTCCGGTTATTTACCAAGGAATCCATTTCATCTTTCATGCCTTGTTCCCACTTTTTTTTAGTGTCTACATCCATTGCCTCTTCATAAATTTCTGGTTCACCAAATTCAATCAACAATAAATAATACAATGAAGGAGAGTATCGTTCAAGGGGTCTACTTAACCTAGTAGATCTCCTGACAACACTTGCAAGAGTTTGAGGTGTTTATTGTTCTTGTTGTTGTACATTTTGATTTTTTGGTACCTTTGGAATTTCATTTTCTTCAATTTTATCAAGCACTGTGTATTTTTTGTTTTCCTTTTCTTTTTTATTTCCATGCAACTGAACTCTAGACATGACCTTTTCATTGAATACCACATCTCTACTCCTAATGATTTTATGATTTTCATAATCTCATAAGTGATAATCAAAATCATTAACATCGTATCCAATCAAGGTACACTTCTTGGATTTTGCCTCAAGCTTTTCTCTATTTTCTTTATCAATATGGACAAATGCTTCACAACCGAAAGTCTTCATAAATGAGTAGTTTACCTTTTTATCTATCCATGCTTCCTCTAGAATTCGACCATCCAAAGAGATTGAAGGACCTATGTTTATTAAGTAAACAACATTACCTACAACATTTACCCAGAACTGTAAGGGCAACCCAACATGCAATCTCACACTCCTTGCATGTTCCATGATTGCCTTGTTCAACCTTTCTGACACACCATTTTATTGTGGTGTTCTTGGAATGGTTTTATCTCTATGAGTATGAACAATAATCATCAAACTCCTTGTTTCAATATTCACCTCCATTTTCTGATCTGAGACACTTCAACATTTTTCCTATCTCATTCTCAACCAAAGATTTCAATTTCTTAAAAGTGTCAAAAACATCAGATTTTTGTCGAATGCAATAAACCCATTTTTTTCTAGTTGCGTCATCAATAAAAGTAACATAATAATGAGATCCACCAAGAGATGATACATGAGTTTGTCCCCATACATCTGTATGCACAAGCTATAACTTTTTACTCTTATTTTCCTTTCCAACCCCAAGAAATCTGACTCTCTTTGTTTTCCATAAACACAGTGTTCACATAAATCTAAATCAATGTGTTTAATATATGGAAACAAATTCATTTTGTGAAGTAATTGCATCCCATTCTTACTCATGTGTCCAATCCTATGATATCACAATGTTGTATCCACACCTGTAGAAGCTAAAGAGATTGAAGATTTGGCATTACCAGTACATAAATACAATGTACATACCTTCTCTCATTTTTCCATTACCAGCGATCCTTTAGTGACCTTCCATGCCTTATCTGTAAATGTAGATATGCAGCCTCCACTTTCCAAGTGTCTTGTTGAAATTAGATTTCTTCTTAGATCTGGTATATCTCTCACCCATTTCAATAACCATTGGTTTCCATTCTTTTTCTTTATTTGTATCTTACCCATTCCAACAATTTGACATGGTTCATCATCACCCAAATAAACTTGTCAAAAATCACCTTGAACATAATCTTGGAAATATTTCCTATGGGGTGTGGCATGAAATGAATCCCCTGAATCTACTACCCAAGATTCAGTAATAATATCTAAAGAAAGAATCAAATCATCTTGTAACACATCACATGTTACATTTGATTTATAATTTTTCTTATGTTGTCCATCTCTTTGTTTCTTTGGAGCTTTGCAGTGTTTCTTCATATGTCATTTCTTCCCACAATTCCAACACTCTATCTTTCCTAGTTTGGATTTGGATCTACCCTGCCTAGAATTCGTGTGGTTCCTTGAGCTCTTTCCTCTATCATTTTGTCTTCCCTTATTCTCCACAGTCAATGCATTACCTGGTGTATCACATTTGTTTTTCCGTCGCATTTCCTCGCTAAGGATAACACCAACAACATCATAAAATTTCATAGTGTTTGAACCAAACACAAAGTTACTTACAACCATGACCAAGTCATTCCAGCTTTCTAGCAATGAGCACAAGATTATAAGAGACCTAACCTCATCATCAAAGTCCACTTTTACAGAACTTAGTTGATTAGTAATCATATTAAATTCATTTCAATAGTTGGCAACAAAACCACCTTCTGGCATCTTCATATTAAATAATCGCTTCATTAGAAACACCTTATTGGAGGTCGAGGGTTTTTCATATATTCTAGACAATGCCTTGATCAGATCCTCCGTTGTCATTTCTTTTGAAATATTGAAAGCCGTTAACGCTACCAGGCACTGCATATCATTCCCAATTCCCTTTTGTCAAGAATATCCCATTCTTCATCGTTCATACTCGTTGGTTGCTTGGTTTTTTCGCCAAATGGTAGGAAAATATCCTTCTGATATAGATACTCTTCCCTTTGCATCTTCCATAACTGGTAGTTTTGGTCGTTAAATTTCTCGACCTTAAACTTTCCATATTCCACCATTGCTAACACTCGAACCAGGAACCCTCTTTTCCTGTGAGTTACCTTTCACTCTGATACCAATTGTTAGAAAAATAGGATTTCATAGTAACAATATAGAACAAATGTGGAAATAAAACACAGAAGATACACAATACAATAGAGACACGAATATACATGGTTCACCCAGTATGGGCTACATCCACTAGAGAAATTGTCAAGTCCTTCCTTTATTATCATCCAACAAATGAAGGGATACAACCTACATCATACTCATTGTAACTTCCTCATCTTTCTCTCATAATATCATCTCTCATAATACAATATTCACACAAATACACAGCTGCAATACAATTCTCTCATAAAAGAGGGTTGTCTTATAGGGAAAAAAACCCTAACATAACTTCTACCGTCATATCTGTGACCTTATAATGAACGATCCATATTGACTATGAAATTACAATATTTACAAGGCAATTTTCCCAAAACGTTCTCTTCGAGGGCACTGCCCTCAAACCCCTGCCAAGGGGGGCTCCAAAATTTCTCACCAGCCCCCCTAGTAAGAGATGTGGGGATGAAATCCCCCCCACACCCCCATGTCAAGTAATGGGGTCCAAACACAGTTGAAACAAGACCTTTGAATCGGGGAGATAATCAAGCTCCAAAACCAACAAAACTGATGTCCCTTCCTCTTCTTTATTTCTCTTACAAACGTCCCTTCTATGTTCCCTCCCTTTTGTCCCTCCTTCTATGTAGTTTGAATTATCTCTTCTTGTTTTCCTTTTCTCCTCCCATTTCTTGGAAGTCGGATAGTTTTCCGACTATTCCACTTCCTAACCATTTCTTGTTTCCCCAAACAGGATGCGTTGGATGTTGGGAAATTACAACAATGCAAATTCTCAAATGTTTTCCAAATGTACGTTGGGAACTAGACAACTGTGATGGATGACTTCGACCCATTTCAAATGATTTTTATTCCATCACATGGTTGACCTACCAATTTCCATGAAAATTCTTACAAGACGCATGGAGTTATGGAACAGATAACCCGCAACACTCTAACTGACTTTCACCACACCTAGTGTTTTAGCAACATGTGTTGCAGCGTTGTTGTTGCAGCAACGTGATTTACAACATGGGTGCTACATCACAGATGTTGTAACAATGTGATTTACAACACAAATGTTGCAACAACACGAGTTATAGCATAGGTGTTGCAACAACATGAGTTACAGCATTGGTGTCACAGTAATGTGAGTTACAGCACTGGTGTCACAACAATGTGAGTTACAACACTAATGTTGCAGCAATGGGAGTTGCAACACTTATTTCACCCTACAATTTACTAACTTGAAATTGAAATGTTTTTGGTTGATGCAGATTGGTCAAGGCCAAAGATGTTCATGCATTAGACATCCTTGGTGAGAAAAACATTAGCTCCAACTCATGTGGATGCAACTGTAGATTCTACAAAGGATGAAGATCCTCATAGGCATGATGGCTCATATTATGGAACCCATGATGCATCTTCGGAACCCCTATTTCTCCACTTAACTAGATATTTGTAATATTATTTATTTTGAGTCATTTTGTTAACCCTCTTCGACAATATTTGCTCTAATTTTTTGGTTGGTTTAACATGTAATTTTTTCTTCCATTCAGCCAAGTTACTTTCTTCATCATTCTCTTCTCCCTCATAAAACTCATACAAGTCAGCCACATTGAATATTGGATAAATGTCCAAATCCTCTGACAACTCTAACTTATATGCATTATCAGACATCTTTCTCAAAATTAGACTTGGTAAAATTTTATTGTAATTGATTTTACTATACATACCTCTAGGAAATATTTCTTTCTTCAAGTGTGCCATTACCAACTCTCCAAATTAAAAAAATTAAAAAATAAATAAAAAATAAAAAATAAAAAATGTTTTCTTCACAAATTTTATCCCTGCTTGTATCTAATACTACTTTCCTATAACTTCCTATTAACCTTTTCATGCATTTCCTATTTTCTCTCAGCAAAATCACTTGCATAAACACTCCTTTTGTCCTCCATATTTGGTAACTTAACCAAATCAACAACTCCTTTCAATGATATTCCATATAAAATCTGAAATGGACTCTTTCCTACAAATCTATTAATTGAATCATTGTAAGAAAATTCATCTTGGGATAAGACCAAATCCCATTGTCCTGGCTTCTCTCCACTTAAATTCCTCAACAAATTTCCAAGGCTCTCGTTAACCACCTATATCTGTTTATTTGTTTGTGGATGATATGTATAATTGTACAACAATTTGGAACATGTATTCTTCCAAAGTATCCTCCAAAATTGTCCAAGAATTGTTGTATCTCTGTCAGAAGTGATACTTCTTGACAGTTCATGTAACCACACAATATCTCTTAAAATAAAACAACCATTTAGTATCATCATTTGTCTTCTTGCATGGTATGAAATGTGCCATATTTGAAGACCTGTACACTCTAACCATCACAAAATCATGACCGCTCTGCATCCTAGGAAGTCCCAAAACTAAGTCCATACTTATATCTTATCATGGTCTCTCAGGTACCAACAATGGTGTATATAACCCTATGTTTTGACTCTTTCTTTTTGTTAGTTGGAAAATCATATAACACTCAACAAACTTCTTAACATATTTGTTGATGCTAGGACAAAAGTATCTTTCTTTCACTAATGGTGTGGTCTTATCAACGCCAAAATATGTAGCCAAACCTTTGTTTTGTAGTTGTCTAAGATTCAACTATAATGAGCTTCGTGGAATGCACAAACTTTGGTTTTTAAACAAAAATACTTCTTGAATGTGGAAATCCAAATATAGTGTTCTATCAATCCAAGGTGCTTTGCACACATTCCAAACCTCTGCAAAATCTATGTCTTTTGCATACAACTCTTTCATACATTCCAAGATAACAACTTCAACTAACAAAGTATTCGGTGACACTATTCTTCGGCTTAGCGCATATGCAAACTTATTCGACTTTCTAGACCTGTTCTTCAAAACAAACGAGTAATTTTGCAAAAATTCTACCCATTTCAAATGATTTTGATTTAATTTACCTTGATGATTGATGTACTACAACACTTTATGATCAGTAAATAGGACAAACTCATGTGGTAGCAAGTAATGTCTCAATTTCTTCAAAGCTTGTACAAAGAATAAAACTTTTGATCATAAACAAAGTACTTATTCTTAGGATCATTCAATTTCTCATTGAAGAATGCAATCAACCTTCCTTCTTGGCTCAAAACTTCTCCAATCGTTGAACCACTTGCATTACAGCCCACTCGAAATACTTTATTGAAATTTGGAAGCGCCAAAACTAACTTCTTAGTTACATTTTTCTTCAAGTACTCAAATGACTTCATGGTTTTTGTTGTCCACTTGAAAATCCATTTTTGCATGAATTCAGTAAGTGGTTCACACATCTCGCTGAAATTTCAGATAAATTTCATGTAAAATCTCGCCAAACCATGGAAACTTCTCACATCAAATGTACATTTAGGTGTTGGCCACTCCAAAATATCCTTTACCTTTTCAAAATCCATCTTCAAGCCTTCATTGGAAATCACAAATCCCAAGTACATTAATTCCTCCTTCAGAAACGTACATTTCTTCAAATTTATCAGCAGTTTCTCTTCTCTCAACCATTGTAACACCTTTCTCACATGATCTAAGTGTTTTTCTTTGGTTTTACTAAAAATAAAAATGACATCTAGGTACACGACAACAAACTTTCCCAAAAATGGTTTCAAGACTTCATTCATAACTCTCATGAATGTGCTAGGGGCATTGGTTAACCTCAAACAACATGACTAGCCACTCAAACAATCCATCCTTCATCTTGAACATTGTCTTCATCACCTTCCCTTATCTGAATATGATGATACCCACTCTTCAAATTGATCTTTGAAAAGTGTTTGGCCCCACTCAAACAGTTCATGAGGTCATCCATCCTTGGTAAGGGAAACATATACTTAATAGTAATCTTGTTGATAGCTCATGAATTAGTAAACGTTCTCCATTCACCCCCTTTATTTGTTATCAATAATGTAGGTACAATACAAGGACTTTAACTTTCTTGGATCAGTGTTAGAAAAACAGGACTGTGGAGCAACAAATGCGGAAACAAAACACAGAAGATACACAATACAAG
>SNQJ01S0202913.1:5131-16718 GCA_010110895.2 Picea sitchensis | reverse complement strand
TTAGGATATAGTAAGAGAGAGGAAATGCACACTCTCTTCTCTTAGTCATCTCTCATCATAAGAGTGAATACAAGTGAGTGAATTGATATCTTGTAGAAAGACTCTCTCCTTAATTTCTCTCAAAACCCTAATCTCCAATTTCCAAAGGATAAATTCTAATCTTCGAACTCCAAAATGCTCCAAGATGCCCTAACACCTCAAGAGAGAGAGAATGCAAGTACAAGTGAACAATTACGGAGAGAGTAAGAGAGAGAATAAATGCACACTCTTTTCTATTAGTAAAATCTCATCAGAAGATTGAATACAAGTGAGTGAATCAATATGCTGTAGAAAGAATCTTTCCTTCCAGTTTTCTATCAAAACCCTAATCTCCAATTTCCAAGGGATAAACGTTATCCCTAAAAATCCAAGTTTTTCTTCAAGAAAGTCTAGATTGTCAAGGGGGGAGAGAGAGTTTACAAGTGAAGACTTAAGAGAGACAAATCATACTCTCTTCTCTTAGTCACATGTCATCACAAGAGTCAATACAAGTGAGTGAATCCATATGTTGTAGAAAGACTCTCTCCTTCTGGTTTTCTCTAAAAATCCTAGTCTGCAATTGCCAAGAAATAAATCCTAAGCCTATAACTCTAGGATGCTCCAAGAAACCCTAGCGGATCAAGAGAGAGAGAATACAAGTACAAGTGAAGATTTAAGGGATTTCATGAGATAGAAATGCACATTGTCTTCTCTTTGTAAGGATTTATCCACTGGAAATTCACTCACTTATATTCACTCTTGTGATGAGATGTGAGTGAGAGAACATAGTGCACATTTCCTTTGTCTTACTCTCTCTTATTTCTTCAGTTATACTTGTATTCTCTCTCTCTTGAGGTGTTAGGGTTTCTTGGAGCATCTTGGAGTTCTAGGGTTAAGGTTTATCCCTTGGAAAATTGAAATTATGGTTTTGAGAGAGGAAATGCATACTCTCTTCTCTTAGTCACATCTCATCACAAGAGTGAATCGATATGTTGCAGAAAGACTCTCATTCCAGTTTTCTCTCAAAACCCTAATCTCCAATTTCTGAGGGATAAACCCTAACCCTAGAACTCCAAGATTCTCCTAGAAAGAGGAAATTTGCACACTCTTCTCTTACTCACATCTCATCACAAAAGAGAATACAAGCGAGTGAATTTCCAGTGGATAAATCCTAACAAAGAGAAGACAATGCACATTTCCTCTCTCTTACACTCTCTTAAATATTTAGTTGTACTTGTATTCTCTCTCTCTCTCTCTCTCTCTCTCTCTCTCTCTCTCTGTTGAGGCACTAGGGTTTCTTGGAGCATTTTGAAGTTCTAGGATTAGGGTTTATTTCTTGGAAATTGCAAATTAGGATTTTGAGAGAAAACCAGAAGGAGAGTGTCTTTATACAGCATATCGATTCACTCACAAGTACTCATTCTTGTGATGATATGTTACTAAGAGAAGAGAGTGTGCATTTCCTCTCTTACTCTCTCTTATGTGTTCACTTGTATACTTTCTCTCTCTCCCTTGAGGCACTAGATTTTCTTGGACAATTTTGGATTTCTAGGGTTAAGGCGTATCCCTTGGAAATTGGAGATTAGGGTTTTGAGAGAACACTAGAAGGAAAGAGTATTTCTACAATATATTAATTCACTCACTTGTATTTACTCTTGTGATTCACTTGTAGAAAGATTCTCTACTTCTGGTTTTCTCTCAAAACCCTAATCTCAAATTTCGAAGGGATAATCCCTAACCATATAACTCCAAGATGCTCCTAGAAACCCTAGCACCTCAAGAGAGAGAGAGAGAACACAATTACAAGGGAATAATTAAGAGAGAGTAAGAAAGAGGAAATGCACACTCTCTTCTCTTAGTTAGATCTCATAAGAAGAGTTATTAAAAGTGAGTGAATCAATATATTGTATAAAGGTTCTTTCCTTCCGATTTTCTTTCAAAACCTTAATCTCCAATTTCCAAGGGATAAACCCTAACTCTATAACTCCAATATGCTCTAATAAACCATACCACCTCAAGAGAGAGAGAATATAAGTACAAGTGAAGAATTAAGAGATGAAATGCACAATCTCTTCTCTTAGTCACATCTTATCATAAGAGTGAATATAAGTGAGTGAATCGAAATGTTGTAGAAAGACTCTTTGTTTCAAATTTTCTCTGAAAACCCTAATCTCTAATTCCAAGGTATAAACCTTAATCCTGGAACTCCAAGATGCTCCAAGAAACCCTAGTGCCTCAAAAGAGAGAGATAATACAAGTACACAACTTAAGAGAGAGTAAGAGAGATAAAATGTGCACTCTCTTCACTTAGTCACATCTTATCACAAGAGTGAACACAAGTGACTGAATCGATATGTTGTAGAAAGACTCTCCTTTCGATTTTCTCTCAAAAACCTAATCTCCAATTTCCATGGGATAAAACCTATCCCTAGAACTCCAATATGCTCCAAGAAACCCTAGTTCCTTAAGAGAAAGAATACAAGTACAATTGAAGACATAAGAAAGAGGAAATGTGCACTCTCTTCTCTTAGTCTCATCTCATCACAAGAGTGAATCGATATGTTGTAGAAACACTCTCCTTCTGATTTTCTCTTAAAACCCTAATTTCCAATTTTAAGTGATAAACTCTAATCTTAGAACTCTAAGATGCTCTATGAAACCCTACTTCCTCGAGAGAAATAATACAAGTACACGTGAAGACTTAAGAGAGATAATGCACACTCTCTTATCTTAGTCACATCTCATCACAAGAGTGAATCAATATGTTGTAGAAAGACTTTCTCATTCTAGTTTTATCTCAAAACACTAATCTCCAATTTTTTAGGGATAAACCCTAACCCTAGAACTCCAAGATGCTCCAAGGAAACCTAGCACCTCAAGAGAGCGAATACAAGTATAAGTGAAGACTTAATATGGAGGAAATGTGTGTTCTCTTCTCATAGTTACATACCAGAACAAGAGTGATTACAAGTGAGTGAATCGATATGTTGTAGAAAGACTCTCCTTTTGGTTTTCTCTAAAAACCCTAATATCAAATTTCCAAGGGATAAACCCTATCCCAAGAACTCCAAGATACCCTAAGAGACACTAGCACCTCAAGTGAGAGAGAATACAAGAACAATTGAAGACTTAAGATAGAGTAAGAGAGAGGAAATGTGCAGTCTCTTCTATTAGTCACATCTCATCACAAGAGTGAATATAAGTGATTGAAATGGTATGTTGTAGAAAGATTCTCCTTTCCATGTTCTGTCAAAACCCTAATGTCCAATTTCCAAGGGATAAACCTTAACCCTAGAACTCTAAGATATTCCAAGAAACCCTAATGCCTCGAGAGAGAGAGAATAAAAGTACAGGCGAAGACTTAAGAGAGTAAGAGAGAGGAAATCCGCACTCTCTTCTCTTATTCAAATCCCATCACAAGAGTGAATACAAGTGAGTGAATCAATATGTTGTAGAAAAACTCTCTCCTTACAATGTTCTTTGGAAAACCCTAATCTCGAATTTCCATGGGATAAACCCTAACCCTAGAACTAAAACATGCTCCAAGAAACCCTAGAAACTCAAGAGAGAGAGAATGCAAGTACAAGTGAAGAGAGAGAAAGATAGGGAAATTGACACTCTCTTCTCTTAGTCACATCTCAAAACAATAGTGAATATAAGTGAGTGAATCGATATGTTGTAGAAAGAATCACTCCTTCCGGTTTTCTCTCAAAACCCTGATATCCAATTACCAAGGGATAAACCGTAACCCTAGAACTCCAAGATGCTCCAAGAAACCTTAGCGCCTCAACAAAGAGAGAGAATACAAGTGCAAGTGAAGGATGAAAAGAGAGTAAGAGAGAGTCAATGTGCACTTTCTTCTCTTAGTCACATATCATCGCAAGATTGAATACAAGTGAGTGAATTGATATGTTGTAGAAAACTTGTCTCCTTGTTTTCTCCCAAAACCCTAATCTTGAATTTCCATGGGGTAAACCATCACCCTAGAACTCCAGGATGTTGCAACAGACTTATTGCCTCAATGGAGAGAGGAGGATGCTTGCAAGGCAAATGCATTTATTGCCTCAATGGAGAGAGGAAATATAAGTCCAAGTGAAGACTTAAGAGAGAGTAAGAGAGAGGAAATGCACACTCTTTATCTTAGTCATATCGCATCACAAGAGTGAATACAAGGAGTAAATCCACATGTTGTAGAAAGACTCTCCTTCAAGTTTTCTCTCAAACCCTAATCTTCAATTTCTAGTGGATAAATCCTAACCCTAGAACCCCAAGATGCTCCAAGAAACTTATCACCTCAAGAGAGAGAGGGAATACAAGTATAAGTGAAGACATAAGAGATATTAAGAGAGAGGAAATTGTACACTTTTTTCTTATCCACATCCCATCATAAGAGTGAATACAAGTGAGTGAATCAGCATGTTGTAGAAAGACTCTCTTTCCAGTTTTCTAAAATCCTAATATCCACCTCCCCCAAGGTAAACCAACCATAACTATAGAACTCCAAGATGCTCCAAGAAACCCTAGTAGCACCCTCGAGAGAGAGAGAGAGAGAGAGAGAGAGGAGAGAGAGAGAGAGAATGAGCAAGCATAGTGCAGATTTAAGAGAAAGAGAGAGGACATGCACACTCTCTTCTCTTAGTTGTCACATCTCTATCACAAGAGTGAATACATGTGAGGAATTGATATGTTGTAGAAAGATTCTCCTTCGGGTTTTATCTCAAAACCCTAATATCCATTTTCCAAATGATAAAATCTGTCTTAGGAACTCCAAGATGCTCAAAGAAACCCTAGCATCTCTAAGAGAGAGAGAATAAGACAAGAAGACTTAGGAGAGAGTAAGAGAAAGGAAATGAAGACTCTCTTCTCTTAGCCAAATCTCACCACAAGAGTGAATACAAGTAAGTGAATCGATATATTTGGGAAAAGACACTTTCACTCTTATGTTAGTCGATCTCATCATAAGAGTGAATACAAATGAGTGAATGGATATGTTGTAGAAAGAATCTCTACTTCTTTTCTCTCAAAACCATAGTCTTCGGATTTCCAAATGTTAAATCCTAGCCCTAGAACTCCAAGATGGTCCAAGAAACCCTAGCACCTCAAGAGAGAGATAATTACAAGTTAATAGTTAAGAGGGATAATTAAGCATCTCATCACAAGAGTGAATTCATGTGTGAATTGATATGTGGTAGAAACACTCTCTCCTTGTGAGTTTCTCTCAAAACCATAATATCCAATTTTTAAGGGATAAACCCTAACTCCTAGAACTCCAAGATGCTCCAAGAAACCCTAGTGACTTCAAGTGAGAGTGAGAGATCAAGTACAAATGAAGATTTAAGAGAGAGTAAGAGAGAGGAGATGCACACTCTCTTATATTAATCACATCCCTACACAACAGTGAATACAAGTGAGTGAATTGAAATGTTGTAGAAAACTCTCCTTTCGATTTTCTCTCAAAACCCTCTCCACTTCCAATGGATAAACCCTAACTAAGGACTCCAAGATTCTCCAAGAAATCCTTAGGGTCTAAGAGAGAGAGAGAACAAGTATAAGTGAATACTTAAGAGAATAAGAGAGAGGAAATGTGAAATCTCTTCTTCCTCTTTAGTCACATCTCATCACAAGAGTTAATATAAGAGAGTGAATCAATATGATGTATAAAGACTCTCTTCTCTCAAAACCCTAATCTCAAATTGTAAAGGGATAAATATTAACCCTAGAACGCTAAGTTTCTCCAAGAAACTCTAGCACTTCTAGAGAGAGAAAATACAAGTACACGTGAAGTTAAATTAAGAGAGAGTAAGAGAGAGGAAATTATGTGCCTCAATAGAGAGAATACAACTACAAGTGAAGACTTAAGAGAGGAAATGTGAACTCTTCTGGGTCACATCTCATCACAAGATTGAAGACAAGTGACATAAACAATATGTTGTAGAAAGAGTCTCTCCTTCAACATTTCTCTCTAAATTCATATATCCTATTTCCAAGGGATAAACCCTAACCCTAGAACTCCTATATGCTCCAAGAAATCTTAGTGCCTCAAGAGAGACAGAATACAAGTACAAGTGAAGACTTGAGAGAGAGTAAGAGAGAGTAGTGCACAATTTTCTCTTAGACACATCTCATCTTTTCTCTTAGACACATCTCATCACAAGGGTGAATACAAATGAGTGAATGAACATATATGAAAGGAAAGACTCTCTCATTTTTTCAGCCTATAAAACTTCAATCTCCAATTTCCAAGGATAAACTCACCCCTAGAACACCAAGATGCTCTAAGAAACCCTAGTGCCTCAATATAGAGAATACAACTACAAGTGAGGACTTATGAGAGAGTAAGAGAGGAAATGTGCACTCTCTTCTTAGTCACATCTCATCACAAGAGAGAATACAAGTGAGTCAATAGATATGTGGTTAAGAGACTCTCCTTTCAATTTTCTATCAAAATCCTAATCTCCAATTTGCAAGGGATAAAGGCTAACCCTAGAACTCCAAGTTCCTCCAAGAAACTTGCCTCAAGAGGGGATACATGTACAAGTGAAGAAGTAAGAGAGACTAAGAGAGAGGAATTGTTCACTATCTTCTCATAGTCACATATCATCAAAAGAGGAATACAAGGGAGTGAATCATATGTTGTAGAAAGACAAATTCGCTTCTCTCAAGACCCTAATCTCAAACTTCCAAGAGATAAACCCTAACTGAAATCTAAGATTCTCCCTTCTAAACCTTAGTGCCTCAAGAATGAGAGAGAGAATACAAGTAATAATATAAGACTTAGGATAGAGTAGAGAGGAAAATGCACACTCTCTTCTCTCTTAGTCATCTCTCATCATAAGAGTGAATACAAGTGAGTGAATTGATATGTTGTAGAAAGACTCTCCTTGTTTTCTCTCAAAACCCTAATCTCCACTCTCCAAGGGATAAATTCCTAATCTTCAAACTCCAAAATGCTACAAGAGGCCCTAGCACCTCAAGAGAGAGACTTGGCACAAGTGAAGAGTTAAGGAGAGAGTAAGAGAGAGAGGAAATGCACACTCTCTCTTAGTCAAATCTCATTAGAAGAGTGAATACAGGTGAGAATCCAATATGTTGTAGAAAGACTCTTTCCTTCCAGTTTTCTATCAAACCCTAATCTCCACTTCCAAGGGATAAACCCTAACCCTAAAAAATCCAATATTTGCCAAGAAAGTATCTTTCAAGGGGAGAGAGATTTTACAAGGAAGACTTAAGAGAGAGGGAAACACACTCTTCTTAGCTCACATGCTTCTCATTCCAAGAGTCAATACAAGTGAGTGAATCCATAGGTTGTAGAAAGACTCTCCTTCCTGCTCTCTAAAAGTCCTAGTCTGCAATTGCCAAGAAACAAATCCTAAGCCTAGAACTCCAAGATGCCCAAGAAACCCTAGTGCCTAGAAAAGAGAGAGAGAATACAAGCAAAAGTGAATATTTAAGAGAGTCTAAGAGAGAGAAATGCACATTGTCTTCTCTTTGTAAGGATTTATCCAATCGGAAATTCACTCTTTTGATGAGATGTGATTAAGAGAACAGAGTGCACATTTCCTCTCTTACTCTCTTATTTCTTCTTCACTTGTAGTTGTATTCTCTCTCTTTTGGTTCTCCTAGCTTGAGAGTCTTGAGTTCTAGGGTTAAGGTTTGTCCCTTGGAAAATTGAAATTATGGTTTTTGAGAGAGGAAATGTACTTCTTCTCTTAGTCACATCTCATCACAAGAGGAATCGATGTTGTAGAAGACTGGCCCCAGTTTTCTCAAAACCCTAATTCCACTCCGCGGGATAAACCATAACCCTCTAGAACCCAAGAGATACCCTAGAAAGAGAAACAAATGTGCACACTCTTCTCTTACTCACATCTCAACACAAGAGTGAATACAAGCGAGTGAATTTCCAATGGATAAATCCTAACAAAGAGAAGACAAATTTACATTTCCTTCCTCTCTTATACCTCTGAATTCAACTGTAATTTCATAGAGCTCTATCTCTTCGTTGATGCTTAGGGGTTTCTTGACTACTCTTTGGGAGCTCCCAGGTTTAGGGTTTATATTCTTTGGAAATGGTGATTAGGAATTTTATATTGTTCCATAGAGTATTTCTTTCTACAACATATCGATTCACGCACAAGTACTCATGCTTCTGATGATATGTTACTAAGAGAAGAGAGTTTGCATTTCCTCTCTTACTCTCTCTTATGTCTTCACTTGTATACTTTCTCTCTCTCCCTTGAGGCACTAGATTTTCTTGGAGAATTTTGGATTTCTAAGGTTAAGGCTTATCCCTAGGAAATTGGAGATTAGGGTTTTGAGAGAACACTAGAAGGAAAGATTCTTTCTATAACATATCAATTCACTCACTTGTATTTACTCTTCTGATTCACTTGTAAAAAGATTCTTTACTTCTGGTTTTCTTTGAAAACCCTAATCTCCAATTTCAGAGGGATAATACCTAACCCTATAAATCCAAGATGCTCCTAGAAACCCTAGTGCCTCAAGAGAGAGAGAGAGAGAATACAAGTACAAGTGAAGACTTAAGAGAGAGTAAGAAAGAGGAAATGCACACTCTCTTCTCCTAGTTATATCTCATTAGAAGAGTGAATAAAATTGAGTGAATCAATATGTTGTAGAAAGGTTCTCTCCTTCTGGTTTTCTCTCAAAACCTTAATCTCCAATTTTCGAGGGATAAACCCTAACCCTATAACTCTGATATGCTCCAAGAAACTGTACCACCACAAGAGAGAGAGAATATAAGTACAATTAAAGAATTTAGAGAGAGGAAATTCAAAATCTCTTTTCTTAGTCACATCTTATCACAAGAGTGAATATAAGTGAGTGAATCGAAATGTTGTAGAAAGACTCTTTGTTTCTAGTTTTCTCTCAAAACCCTAATCTCTAATTTCAGGGTACAAAGCTTAACCCTGGAACTCCAAGATGCTCCAGGAAACCCTAGCGCCTCAAAAGAGAGATATAATACAAGTACAAAACTTAAGAGAGAGGAAAAATGCACTCTCTTCACTTAGTCACATCTCATCACAAGAGTGAACACAAGTGAGTGAATTGATATGTTGTAGAAAGACTCTCCTTTCGATTTTCTCTCAAAACCCTAATCTCCAATTTCCATGGGATAAAACCTATCCCTAGAACTCCAAGATTCTCCAAGAAACCTTAGTTCCTCAAGAGAAACAATACAAGTACAAGTGAAGACTTAAGAAAGAGGAAATGTGCACTCTCTTCTCTTAGTCTCATCTCATCACAAGAGAAAATCGATATTGTTGCCGTCCTTATATACACTTGCAAACATGAGCTAAGTCCTGCTCACTTAGTGTGTCCTCGGAGGCACAATGCCTAGGTTCAAAGTCCACGCTGTCACTTTGACTTGAACCTCTTCCATCTAGGCTAACTCCTAGGGAAGCCAAGGGGGGTAGACCCTAGTTACTAGATGAGATTAAGAGTTTTGATGTTCTAGGAGTTGGTTTTAATTGGTTAAAAAGGTCAGGGGGAATCTAGCCTATGATGTCAATTAGAAAATGCAAGATGCAACTACCTAAGTATGAGAGTCAGACCTTTTCCAAGGGCAACTAAGACTAGTGCCTAAGATTGGGAAATGGGGTCAACTAAGTTAGGGGGAATGTTCGTTAGAAGATAAGTTACCAAGTATTACAATAAGACAGATACAATTAGATGCAAAAGAGTAAATCAGATAATACAAATTAAGACTAGATACAAGATATACAATATACTCACAAGTTTGCTCACATGTGAAGGAATTAAAGATACATAAGATAAAGAGATCAACACATGAAGCCAAGCATGATCACAACATATAGAGCTCCATTGGACTGCTTTTCAATGGCCAAGAGACGCAAAGCACTCAAGACCCAATCAAGAGAATGCCTCTCGGTGGATGCGCACTTCTTGAAGGATCACACCATGAGATATAGGAACAGAATAAAGATGAAGGCTTTGAAAGTAAAGTGCTCCAGATGAAGAGATATATCCACTTTAAGTAATAATTCCACAACAAATAATTTAACTTGCATATGAATGTAGCACGAGAGACAGTGAGATCAATGAACCTGCAAGTGTGTAACTGTATTTTCTTGGTGTTGTAGACTTAAAATTGAATTAAGTGATTAAGTGTGAGATTAATTTTTATCCCTATATAGATGTCAACCCAAAAATCTCCTCCCCCGATTACCAAGTGGTTGTTGGATGCTCAAGAAGTGAGGCAACGAGGCCTACCCTAGCTTCACAGGTCAACCCTAAGGCCGAGTACTCCGGAAAATTTCTGTGGCTTTCCTCAAAACCTCAGTTTTTAAGTGGCGAAGATGGTGATTTAAGGTGTCCTATTAAGTCTAATTAATGAATTTTAGATCTATGAGCTAAATACTGTGAAGTGTGGTTGAGTTCTTGTAGCTTTCTCAACAAAGTTGCCAAAGTATTGAAAATTGAAATACGTGAAGGCTGAAGCCCTTTAACAATGAAGTTTCCAAGCGACTTCTTAAATGTTATATTGTAAAAGTGAAGTTTGAGAACTAAAAGTAACTTGCGGAATTGTAAAAGGTTGATTAAGTGAGCCTTTATGAAACCAGTGTTAGCATGTGCATGTGTAATATAAAGATTAGATAAACTGAAAGCAAAATATCCACGATGCCTCCACGGGCTCTAAGATAGCATATGCTATGAGATCTACTCTAGATTATTTTACGTAAGCATGCATGTAGACACCACAACTAATCTAGCTAAACTAAGCATGAAAATAAAAGAAAGAGATCTAATCTAGAGCTTGCGAAAATAAGACAGAAAGGGAAAGAATGCAAGCCACTTGGGTACAACTCCTTTGGGCTTGCTTTATAGTGATTTAGAATATAGAAAGAAGAGATAAGTGTTTACCACAATGAGAGGAGTTGCTTGAGGGTGTGTTGTGCATGAAAATGGGTAGAGTTCCCCCTTGTCCTGGCGAGAATCTGCAAAAATCAGCAAGTTATTGCTTGTTGATTTGACCTGCAACACACTCAGAAAATGTTATGAAAAATTTGTTTTTAGGCAAAGATTTCGTGCATACAAGAAACAGAAAATTTAAATACTTTAGGTGACCTATCTAAGAAAGTTAGCTACATAAATGAGAAAGAGAAAAGGTGAACAATACAGAAATGACTTGGAGTGTATGAAAATCTCAAAAGGAGACTCTTCCAAGAGGCACCCTAATGAAACCCTTGAAGTCCAACCTGCAAAAACTCACACAATAGAATGCATACAATGGATAATATGGAGGGTTAATATAATAAAGTGAAATACTTGCACCCTATCTAGCCAACCACATATATAGATTCACAAGACTAATCTTTGCAAGATCTACTTAAATAAAATACTTTACCTAATATCCATTCATACATGCATCATATCAAATTGAAAAGATTATACCTCATATGTTTGCAAGATCCAAAATACTTGTAGATCTTCCCAAAATCCTCCAAAGAATTTCTTTTTATTATCCAATGGGAAGAGGTTGTGACAACTAATTGCCACAAGCCCTTCAAGAAAAAAACCAGTGAAGAAA
>SNQJ01S0202912.1:10379-22519 GCA_010110895.2 Picea sitchensis | reverse complement strand
TTAATGTTATTGCTTCTTAACTTGGTCACAAGGATAATTTTCTAAGATTTTGGGGAGTATAAGGGAATACAACCCCACTAAGCCCATCATATTTGTCTTGGAATAATTTTTTCCATAAAGGAATACTAGGAGGACTAAAAGTGTTTTACACCCTCCTAGGGTTTTCCTTGGCTATTCTTGCTTTCCTTGAGGAGTAAAAGGGCTTACACCCCCAAGGAAGTAGCACAACTAGATATTTAATTTTTAAAGACTCCATAACCCAATAGTTAAAGACACTAATCTCCTGCATTGGAGAAATAAAATCATTGCATTGGGATACATAGAATTACGGGATATCGAAATTGTTTAAGTTGGAATATTTACTATATGTTATAAGCTTTCTTGCGCCCTAAGGGTGTCCTCTTTTAGCCAAGGATTTCATTGTTGCAATAAATTTAATGCTACAGGCAAGTTTGTTGCAGAAAAATTCACATGCTTTCATCATTTACTCACTTTTCAACCGTGGAAATTGACTTCTAAACCTAGATTATTGTTCTACTGGTTATGGGTTATCTTTTTTATGGTTTACTTGTTGATTTTTATGGTTGGAACTTGTTGTTGTGGAAATTTTTTTCTACAGCCATAAGGCTTCCCTAACACTTTGTTGAATACTTCACTTGGCAGCCCTAATTTACCATCAAAGTCCATGCTTAAGTATTGGAAATTTATCTATTGTTTTAGTACTTCATTGTCCAATAATTATTTGACAATTTTGATAGTTAAATATGCAGTAACTAGCTATTTTACTTGTTGATATTGTTACAACAAAGTTTTCCTCACTCCATGCATCTTGCTTAGATGGCTTTCCATTTCCCTCTACAGACTTTAAATCCCCTTTTTGTTCACTCCATAGCTAAAATACACATTTTTGTACATATACACGCCCTATCAGTTATACAACATGTGTATATGCAGGTTGCTCTGCTATAGCCTGCGTACATCAGGTTTGGTGCTAAAAAATTAAAAATTATGTCGAGTTTCCATGCCATGTCACGAGATCCATGATCCTTGACCTTCCATATAATGGAAACGCTCTGAATTGGCCCTTCAGTTCCATTTGGAGGCTATAAATTGAGCCATATCCAAGCCTAAGAAAAGAGAACGCATTGAGAGCAAGGATACTCTTGAGAAATTTCACTTCATATTGAGTCTACATCCCTTTGTCCTTGAAATTTTGAACTTCTTGTGTTCAGCCCCCAAGCTCTTCCCATTTTATGATGGAGAACCTAATTGACTCCTACATATGAGCTTTCCTTTTGTGGAGGATTGAAGTGGTGTAGGGACTTAGTTTCTCGGTTCTGATATGTGTCGTTGCATAATTTTATCACCTATGTACTTTTGTTGATTACTTTAATAGAAATACTCTTTTCTCATCCAATTAATATCTTACAAATACTTGAATTACTTTCCATGGGCGTATTTGTCATGTATGTTAATGGATTATGCTAATTTATATGCTGAAATTATATATTATCACCATATGTTTGAGTATCTTGATTGTTACAAGTTGCATGTATAAAGATTTGGGTTGCGTGCTCAACGGTGGTCTTCTTTGAATGTTCAGACAAGGTAGGCTTCTAGCCTTGACTTGTTAGCATTTCATTTATATAGCATACTTGAGATTAGATTTTATTTCTGGGTTTCATTCCATCTGTTGTGGTTTTCCCCTAGCCATAGAAAGATTTTCCTTGTAACAAAATTGGAGACTCCATTGGGGAAGTCTCCTTTTTGGGGTATTGAGTGTTTTTCTCCTTGATTTTCTCTCTTTTTTCCTGAGTTTTCTTGTCACCTATTGCTTGATAGCTTGTATTTTTCCTTGCATCTGAGTTTCTTGGATTAACCCTTTCCCTGACAATGTTTTTCTTGGTATACGTGGTTTTTCCCTTGACAGTCGCATACATACGCAAGTTGTCTATGTTTAGGGTGCATATATACGTGTATGTTCCCTAAATAGTCACGTACATAATCTCTTTATTCTTGTTGGTTGAGTTTGGTGTTTGTTGGGCAAGTTTTACTAGTTGTTGAGTCTTCCTGGGTCTCTGTTCTAACTTTTAAGTGCCTACGGAGTGATAGGAAGCCTTTTGATTGTTGAATTTTTGGGCAAATTTATTTCTTGTCATTTTTCTCAATTGTTGTCCTTGCACATTGGTCTGATTAGTTGCTTCTCAGTATCCTACTTGGATTTTCTCTTATGGCGACTCCCCCTTTGTCCTCTACTGTTCCATCCATAGGAAATCAGTTTCACGGTATGGGCAACCCTCAGCACGAAGATCCTCCATTTGGGGGCAATGTATATAATCCTTATCATGTTTCTTCCGTGGGTATGGTTCCCTTACAACCCTTCATGAGTCAGTTAGGAGGAGGATATTACCCTACCAGACAGGGCCATGGTGTATACCAGAACCCTGGATGCTTTGCAATCCCTCAACCACAATATTTCCCGGGAGCATCGATTCAGACATTACAACCCCGAATCCCTTTTGTATCCATGATAAATATTCTAGACCTGTCGAAGTTAATGAATGACCTTGTGTGTCACGATCTATCATCGCCCCCCGTATCCACTAAGCTTCCTTCAAACATTCCAAAATTCGAAGGAAAGCCTGGTGAGGACCCAGGTGACCATGTGACTACTTTTCACCTCTGGTGTTCATCTAACTCCCTTAATGACGAATCTTTTTGTTTGAGGCTATTTCAATGCACCCTCATGGGGTTTGCTACAAAGTGGTAAATTGATCTACCCGGGGGAACTTACTGAACTTTCAACAATATGGTGTTGGTTTTTCTCAACCACTTCCAGTTACCGGCTCATTACGATGTCGGCCTAGAAATCTTGTCGAATTTTTGGCAAGATAAATCCACCCATGTCTCCAATCATATCCAAGAGTGGCGTAGATGGAAGAGGTTGATTAAGGCCTACATTCCTCCAAAGTTTCTGTTGGAATGGTTCCTCAAGTCTTTGTTGTTGTATATTTCGAAGGATGTTTCTACATCCGAGGTAACCTTTGAGGAAGAAGTCATCTTCAAAGCCCAACTATTGGATCTCATATATGCTCAATCTGATATGCTTTATGAAATTATCCCTGACGCACTGCGGTCAAACTATGATCCTAGAAAAAATCCTGGACCTAATGCCGATGGAATCTTAGGTTCCGTAAGTGCCAATACTACAGACCTGGTGACAAACCAGTTGAAATATTTGTCTATAAGACAAATAGTAGCAGGACAAGCTTCAACTTTATCCTCCACCACCACCTAGTCAATGAATGTACCTTCTTTGCAGTTATCGTTGAACCCAAATGGTAGCCAGCAACCCAAAGGGAACAAAAGGAAAGGACGAGGTAATAATTGTAAGGGTGGGAAGAATAATAAGAATAATAAAGCCAAGGACAACAATAATAACGATAATTCTAATAATAATGTTGGTGAAGGCAAGAAAGAGAAGAGGAAGGTGAAGCTTTTGTGTAAACTTTCTAAAGATGATCACCTTACTCATCTATGCCCCAAAATTGAGGAATCCTCGAGGCTCATTGCACAACAACAACTTATTGTGCTGACCAACCTATTTCCACATAATTAGAATATGACCTCGGGGACCTCTAACATCAGAAATGTGTTGAGTGGGAGTCAAAACCCATCAGCACAGGAAGGTGGCCATATATTCATCAATATGGTCAAGTCTCATATTGATGTAGCCACTCTATCTCTCAATTATGGTTCTTCGCAGACTATTTTAGGTCCAGAGCCTCTTCCTCCCCCGGAAACACCCTTGCAGATAGAAAAGTTGGAACCTTTGCCTCATATTCCGAAAGGAGTACTTAAGATGATATGCCCACAATCCTAATCTCAGAGCTGCCCAAAATTATTTGATCGTCGAAGATTTGGGCCAATCCCCATTCACGATGTTGGCTTTGGAGGTACTCCAGATGTGTTCCTCACAAAATAATTCCTTACTATCTGCGTTAGGAGCTCTAGACACGAGTGGTTCAAATGTTATCAAGTTTGATGTTACGGATGTGAAGTCTTTCTTACCTTACTATGTGGCATTTCAAATCCGTGTGAAGTACACTAAAATTACCATTAAGCGAACTGTAGTTGATGAAGGTACTTTGACATCCATGATGTCTATAGCTTGTTGGAAATCCATTGGATCTCCACCCCTGTCTCAATCCATGACCATGTTAACTGCATTCGATGGGTGTTCTTTCCGGCCCCACGGTGTCCTTCCCATCTTCCCGGTCTAGTTGGGAGGAAAGACTATGGAGATTGAGGTCGAGATGGTTGATGCACCCCTTAACTACAACCTTTTATTAGGGCATAATTGGTATTATGCCATGATAGCTATTGTGTCATCGATTTTCTGTGTTTTATGCTTTCCTCATGAAGGGAAGATCATGACGATCGACCGATTGTCCTTCGCGCATCCTATCCCTACCACATCATTAGGTACTATGATCCTTGTTATTGATAATTCTCAGTAGGAAACTAAGAATGTTGGTGTCGGGATGTATTCCTCCTTGATGGCTACTTTTGATTTCACGACACCAATTGCACATATTAATTCCATTTCCAATGAGTATTCGACGTCGATGATGTTCGTTCCTTTTCGAAATTCGTATTTCAATGACCCTTAGACCCTACCTTCCTTGACTATGTCATGTGAAGGTCAGTCACACATTGGGATGGAAATTTCATTGTCAATAGCATAAGTTGTGTATCAGGCTATTCTAACCATTGTTGCTAACCTAGATCCTTCCTCCTCATGGACGAATGAGGTGGATCCAATTTTGGAGCTCATATGGGCCACTCAATCATCTTGTTCACATGATTTCCTCGACAATAATTTACCTTCGGATGAAGCCATATTAGAGGTCATGTATGGTACTGATAGGTACTGATAGGCCTTGGGACGATATGCATCATCGATCCTATTTTCTCATCGAGCTTGTTAGGATTGAACATGATGACTTTAGATGTACCTTGAGTGAGATGGCCGGTCATGCTTTGGTTCTATTTGATACACATGGTATTTATCCCGAGGGAAACATGGCGAATATTTCTCCTACCGTCACGATCAACATCTCTTGTACCCTTGGTAAAATTGAGAACATATATATCGGTGCAGATTGCTCGCCTGAAGAAATTCAGATCTACTCCAATCTCTTCAAAGAATTATGAGATGTATTCGCTTGGTCATATGAAGAGATGCTAGGGATCAACCCCAGTATTGTCGAGCATGAGATTAAAACTTATCTGAATGCTAAACCTGTTCGAAAACTTCTTAGAGTTGTTAATATTAGAAAGGCCCCTTATATTAAGGCAGAAGTAGAAAAGCTACTCAATGTTGGCTTCATCTACCCAGTTCCCTTGACCGAATGGGTGTCCAAACCCATTCCCATATATAAAAAGAAAGGAACCATCTACGTATGTATGGATTTTAGAGCTCTGGACAAAGCATGTCCTAAAGATAACTTCCCCACTCCTTTCATCGACCATATTCTTGATGAGTGTGTGGGAAGCAAAGTCTTTTCCTTTATGGATGGTTTTTTTAGGATATAATCAAATTTAGATAAAACCCAAGGATCAACATAAGATGAAGTTTATTTGTCCTTAGGGTACCTTTGCATACCGAAAAATGCCTTTCAGTCTTAAAAAAAACGGAGCAACCTTCTAATGTGCCATGACCTTTTCATTTCACGATCTTAAACATATCATTGAATCTTACCTAGATGATCTCATTGCTCACTCTTGAAAGAGGGTAGATCACTCAACTCACCTTTGATTTGTATTTGAGAGATGTTGTTATTATCTCATTCGGTTGAACCCTCATAAGTGCATCTTTTGCATTAGTTCTAGTCATCTTTTAGGATTCATAGTGTCTGAGCATGGGATCATGGTATATCTTATGAAGGTTGAGGAAATACTTTGATATCCTCCCCCGCGCAACATTAGACAACTTCAAGATTTAAGTGTATTGTTATTTTGCAATAATTTGATCTCGATTTTGCTTCGGCGAAATCCAAGAAATCACTAGTTTTTGCAGAATTGATGTCGGACTTCCCTAGACTAGATGAGGATATTTTTCATGATGATTCATTTGTGGATGAACACATATTCCTTATCTAGTCTTCGGACCCCTGGTATGGAGACATTTTTATCTACCTCAAACCTTGAAACTACCCCATCATATGTCGAGAAACGATCGACGATGTATATGTCACCATGCTAAGAACTACTTTATTATCGGTGACACTTTGTATCGTCGAGGGGTGAATAATATTTTATGTCATTTTTTGACTCACGAGGAAGATGTAGTTGTTCTCAATGAATGTCATAGTGGGGTGTGTGGTGTTCATTTATCCGGGCTTGCAACAACCCAAAAGATATTGCGAGCCGATTATTTTTGGTCGTCAATTTGCAAAGATTGCATTGAAGCGGTCAAGAAGTGTCACCCTTGCCAGGTGTTCGCTAGGAAAATGCGCTTGCACCCAACCCCTCTTCACCCAATCATCACCACTGGTCCCTTCACTAAATGGGGATTGGATTTCATGGACTGCAACCTAGCTTCGGCTGGGGGGCACCATAATATTATCGTGGCCATGTATTATTTTACTAAATGGGCAGAGGCCATGCTTACCATTAAATTCGATGATAAGATTGCAACATTTTTCATGTTCAATCATATTATAGCTTGGTTCAGAATCCCAAAACAGATTGTCACTAATTATGGTAGTCACTTTCAAAATGAGATGATGTCAGAGTTAGAATCAAAACTGGGGTTTACACATGGTCATTCTTCACCTTATTATCCTCGGGAAAATGGACAGGTAGAGGCTATGAATAAATCTCTCAAGACCATTTTGCAGAAGATGGTTATCCATAGTAAATATGACTAGCATGTGATGCTTTACCCTGCACTTTAGGCATATCAAACAATGGTAAATACATCCACTGGTTTCTCCCCTTTTCAGTTAGTACATGGTGTGGATTCAATTCTTCCCATTGAATGTGAAATCCCTTCTCTTAAACTGGAAATTGAGCTCCTACCTGACACATCCGATCTTGAAAAATGCCTCGTACACCTAGAGCACCTTGATGAGCAGCGTCGATATGCCTCTATGGCTATCAAAACAAATAAATGACATAAACGATGAGTTAAGATTCAATATGATAATTATGTTTGTCCCTAGTAGTACGTTGAGGGTGACTTGGTTCTCCTTTATGACCAAGCCAAAGAATCGTTGGGGGCAGGTAAGTTCAACCCCATGTGGCACAGTCCTTATATCGTGTGACATGTCTTAGAGAAAGGATCTTACAAATTAGAGTATTATGAGGGGAATATGTTGGACGAGCCCATAAATGGGATCTACCTTAAAATGTATTATGTTTGAGCCTGCAAGCTCGGGCATCACCTCTGTATATTAGTGTATTTTAGTGTATATACTTTTTTATCTTTTCTTTGTGTCATCAGCCTGTTTATTGAGTTTTCCCTTGGTTGGAAGATGTCAACAAAATATTCAATCTACTTAGGATTTATGGACAGTGTCAGTCATCATATGTGAAACATGGCTTCCTTCGTTTGGGTTATCTATTCACCTGAGGGACAACTAGTGTATTTGGGTGGTGTGTGTATGGAGCCATCAACAAATAATGTGGTTGAGTATAGCGTCATTAAAGAGCTATTACGTGACACCATTTCACATGGTGTTCGATCTTTAGGTTCACTTGGAATCCTAGTTACTCATATGTCAATTGAATGGAAGTTACCGTGTGAGAGATCCTACTTTACTCCGATGATTCCTATGGGTACAACTTTTGGAACGATATTTTGATTTTCTTACTTAAATCACATCCCTAGAAGTTCTAATCAAATATCTAATGCATATGCTAATTATATTTTAGATTGGCATTTGTCACATAACTAAGTAAAGAAAACACATTCATACATTTACACACTGTAACATATATAAATAAAGCTGAAGACCGAAAAGTTTTTGTATTTCATCCTTTCAAAAAAATATGGTGTCATAGTACAAAATGGGGCTCACACCCTCAAAATACATATATTTCCGATATATAGCATAACCATGGCATCTAAGCCTATGTTTCCAGATGTGTATCATGATATCACACTATGGCATTTGTAATACATTGGAAGAGTCACACCCACGCACGGGGTACACCCACCACATGTTGTTGCATCGCCTCTGGAAGATCCTCCACTTCAACCATACGAATCATGTGTGTCAATCAAGATAGGTTCCCCACATTCTCTAACACTCTCTATGTGTCCCCACCTACTAACTCATCTCCTCGTCTCCTTCACCGATGTCATGGGAATCCCTCTAGTCGTCGCGGACCTACGTCTATATAACAAAGCAATTGTAAATACTTGATACAATACAAAAATATTTGTGCTTTATTTTTTCTTTATCAAAATCAAAAAACAAAAAAGAATGAAATATATATAAAAAAAATATTTCTTACTAATGTCCCCATAGGAGGATCTTGGTGGCAATGGAATGTCAGGGTCCCCTCTGTATTCGATCCCTCCGTAAGGATAGTTGTCAATGGCTATGACCTGTCGGCGCCACCAGAAAAAGAACTCATCATTGTAGGGGGTTGTCACCCTACCACCTCCTAGTCACATAATCACGTTGGTCCACCGTGACATGGTTGGATCGTGTAGTCCATTTGGAGTAATCTCTACTCTAGGCCTCAAACCTGGAACCCTCTCGAAGAAAAATCTACAAAGTATATACGCAAATTTGAAATTCCTCATTTTCCCTTGTTTGAAATCTGTCAACTGGCTCTTCATGTTGGCCAATAGTGAGGTACACCAGTCATAAATAGTGGGTCTCAAACACTCCAATGCATAGAACATGAGTGGCCTTGATGCCTAGTGCAATGAGGCCGACCCTGATATCCATGTAAGTACAAGTACGATGATCTTTAAACTCAGGTTCTTGATCGCTCTGCTAGGGAGTTGGATCCCTATTTTATATGTGCCCGCAACACAATGGGTGGCAATGTACTCTTCCATAGTCATACCACCTTCATCCCCTCGGGCCTTGAGATTCACCACCTCACCCCCGATGAGACAATCCTATGATAAAGTATCTATCGTCCACTTCAATCCTCAATGGTTTCTCATCGAGATTGAAGGACTCTATCTCCAGATCCCAATAGTTTACCAGTAACTGGAGTAATCTCACCTAAGCTCTCATTCCTTTGAGAGCCCAAAATTTATAAAGGCCACCTTGTTTCAAAGCTTGTTGGGCCCTTTCATCTCTTTCTATTTCTGCATCTATCTCCTCATGTTCCCTTTCCCTCCATTCAATGACCATCTTGCAAAGGAAAGTCATTTTTTTAGTTAATATCTTTAAAAAACTTGTTTGCGGATTTTTGCGCGGTCTATCCTTATGATAGTCACGTATAGGGCCTCATATACGTGTCCAGGATTTTATTTTCCAGTGTATATGGGGTCGTATATGCGACTCGATGATCTGTCACCCGCGTATGCCCTAGTTTCTATCTAATGACCCTTAATACTCAAAAAATGGCCACTAAAACTAGAATTTAAGCTATTGAAATTGAAGAGAATGGATTAGGCACTTACTTGGTCTAGACGGTTTTTGATTCCGTTGACCGTAGCTCCTGCAATCATCACTTGAAGATCATGGTAAAAATGGCCTAAAATGCACTATGTGGGTGAAAAAACTCAAATAATATAGTAAAAGGTATTATTTTTACTATTAGTATAATGTTTTTACCCACTTTCTATAGTTATTTGCTATTTTTAACCTTATGGACTAATTGCGCAGTGGAAAGGCTTGGTTTTTAGTGGTTTTGTCCAGGGTTTTTTACGGATTTCCAAAGTCATGTTGTCCGTTTGTGCCTCCGACAGGTATATTCTTTCACTGAAATATAGGATATGTTTTCACTCCACTTTGCATTCTTGCATCATCCTACAACCGTGGCACATACATCCTAGGTACGAACCCATTTATTAGCGACACAGAACCTTCTCACTGCTACTAGAAGTGTCGTTATTAATTGGTAGAGACTTACTAAACATGGGTACCCTGGTCAGAGCCTTTTTGTCATTTGGTGCCCATGCAAAATTTATTCCATAGGATCGAGAGTTCCTTATAGTCCCAATATGACTTTGCATTCGAGCCCCATTTTCTTACTCACAAGCATTCTATCTATTACCTATGGGACTCCCCCCGAGTCTTGGTTAAGTTCTTTTCCGACTCCCAAAAAAATGAAAATATTGTCGAGTGAACTTGTCTCTTTCACACTCATTAAATGGTTTTGAAAGGGCGTCTATTTGGTATAAGTTTAACCTTTTTCCGAAGCAAGTAGACTACTGACGAAAAATGAATACTCTAGTCACTATTGGCTAGAATATTTCCCCCATGTATTATTTTATACTTTTTCGGGTCTAGGAGACTAAATCTACGAAAAAGGAAATTTTTGAGTTAAGTTGCAATTGCATCCCATCATCCTGCTTGCATTGTTGAGCCTATTGTCGACTCCCACTTTCTTTCTATAAGCCTCCTACCTCAACAATTCTCATCCCTATCCAACCAACTCCTTTTATATATCATTTGTAGCTTGACACCATGTACCCATAGAGGAAACATCCCCTCAAGTGTCCATGCCTCGTATACACTTCCTTGCATTGAGCATAGGTATGTTCCACTGCTTGGAACTAGTTTCTTACTCGCAACACTCGTTTCCTCTCTTGTATCATAGAATTTATTTTCTTATGAAAAAACAAAAAAAGATAGGTGAGAAAAGAATATTATATTTTATCAGTAGCAATCATGTCACCTTTGAACATAGCACAAAATCTTGAGTCCATTTTCATCCAAGTTTTGGGTATAGCATGACCTTAGGAAGATAATTTCGTTACTTAGAGTTTACTCCTCCGACTGGTTATTCTTCCAGTCCCTATGGAGAGTTTGTTGATGCCCCCTGTGTTGTAAAATTTTATCAATGATCATTATCAAGTCTATGCTCCCTGAATTATACATATGTCTCATGCTCTTTTTCAAAGGAATTTTAGAACCTGTGTCGGCCATTCCTCAAAAATCTTGACTTTGCATGTCGTCCATACCCTCAGTGTATCTCAGAATCACATGAAGTTGTTGTCCTACCTTGCACCCTGGGCCTACTTTCATCATTGGTAGGTAGCCTTGAACCCAACAGATAACATCTCCTCATTGGTCGTTGACTGGGGACTTTCCCTTGTGTTCTACGTTAAGAAATCTATTCACACATTGGAATTTGTGTAGTGTCTTGGATTCCATTACCCCTATTGGTGGTTTCCTTGCCTTTGTCATCAGTTTTCCTTATTGGATATTATTCAGAGGGTCTCTTTCGTGTACTACTTGCATCTGGTGCATGCAAGAGATGCACATGGGCATTGGTTCATGAACATCATATGCATTCGAGCGCCTCCTAATTATCAAGCTATTGCTTTGTACCTCGTGCTGAATGATTAGAGGTACCTTAATGCTTTCCTTTCAGTGGGTCTTCTTCCATCAACTTCAGATCATCTATTCTGAAAATGAGACCTACAGTCCTATGAGTACCTAGAGGCTTGCAATCATCAGTGGCATTTTCTCTCTCCATCAACAATTGGGAATACATTAATGTCTCATGATCGATGGATTCTTCAAGTGTTCGACCTCAACACCCTTGTTCACACTTGTAGAATGTACTCGGTGCCTTGACACCTACTTTCATTATTGGTGGGTTGTCTCACATTTGTTAACGGTATACCTTAATGATTGGTAATCAAACGAAGTTTCATTGTGTTCGACCTCAACTCCTCTATTCACATGATGTAGACTTTCACCTTCGGTGGATAGTGTATAATACCTCCAACTTACAGTAGCAACGTCCTATATATGTTGTTGTCTTTCATTGGACCAGTACCTATATGAATTCAGTGATGATGGAAGATCAAATTGTATACATATACGTTCAGTTGATTTTGAGACTGGACTCCACTGTGTCTTGTTCGTGACTATGAAATCCTATGGCATATGTCCACTTTGTATTGCCTATTCATGGCCATGAACAACTAT